>CABFVX010001232.1:90926-117934 GCA_902151425.1 Timema shepardi
CCCCCCCTAAAAACCAAAATTAGTAAAATAAACTTTAAAATAGATTGTATATATACACACAAATCTCCATTTTGTCACCTAGCTATTTTTATATAGAATTCATAGCCTGATTTTTAAGAGGCTTGATCATTTGAAAAAACAACTTTACTTTAAATAATCGTGTAATCGTCTATTTTACTTCATATAGTGTACAATTGTAAGCGTACCGACCTGAATTCATTGATCTGTTACGTGAAGAGGCGGAAATCAAATCATCATTCACACAGGCTGATACAAATATATTTGATTAATGTCTTCCAGCATACTTTCATGTCATTGGAACGAATGCTGAACCTGTTTTCTTATAAGTTTTATAGTTGTATTAATACATCTTTTCAAAGATTAAATATCAGAAGATCCGCGCTTAAAATAAATTAGAAACTTTGAGATATTTTACATCTCAGTAAAATTCAAAGAATACCAGAAACAAATATCTCACTATCAAATAAATAACTTCCTACATTTCCCTGAAGAACACACACGAAATACACACACATAGTTATCTAACTATTACTTTGTCTCAACTTCTCATTAATGGCTTATTATTAGTAGCCTATCATTATCACCACTTTAACATATCATTAAAGAGTATTTTGTAAAGTGATTGGGTTCAATAAAAAAAACTTTTGAAATTTTACAATACAAACCAGTATTTGTTGGCTAAGTTACATTGCCAGCACATTAAAAAATATGCATTAGAGAATTGCGTGTTTAATAACCGGATACAAAGTTTACAGACAAAGTTATCTTGTTGAAAGCTTTTAGTGGTTAGAATGTGGTAATTATGATACTGTTGCCAGTTCAGGCATATACAAAGGATATATTTGGGGGCGTATCGCCTTAGGGCATTGCTTTGACTCATAGTTGATAATAGCCATCATATTCACATTTAAAAAATTAATATATTTTATGCATTTAATGCCTGTACAAGATATAAGCTATATAGCCTATATTAATTCTAGATAAACCCAGAAAAACAAGGAAGTATAAAGCTAGTTTTTTAGGTGTAGTTCACTAGAAAATTGTACTATACCTTTATCCAATAAAACTTTTTATTCGTATATGTATGGTCCATCGAATTACAAGGGCACTTAAACTACCTTAACCCCCTTTACAACGCCCCTGTAGACAACATACTACATACTATTAAAATACCACATAGTATAAGGGACCATCTTAAAATTACTTAGAGTTTTTTTTTTTAAAAAGGGGGGGTTTCAGTATTTTCCTACGTTTTCTTACTAAGAGGGGGTGTGGGTGGGGGCGAATTTATCTANGGGGTGGGGGTGGGGGCGAATTTATCTAACATATGGTTTCTTTGATCAATGTTTGTGGTGAGACAAAATCTAGATTATTTTTTTCTAGAAAATTTTAATTTTTAATTTAAGGAAGGCCCCTAGGGGGTCGAACATTCTAAAAACAATCACATTCCCAGTAAACTTAGCCGGGATTTGAAACATACAACCTCCCTGTCATTTTCAACCAATTGGAATGTCGGCTTGAGCACCTTATATCGCTAAACTTAATCGCATAACGGACTAAACGATCCAAAGACGATTCAACGGTCTCAAAGAAAGACGACTTTGTAATGATTACATCTACAGATGCTGCAAACAATTAATTGGTCAGGGTTGGTCGCGTGCGTTTGTTCGGTCCGTCGTTTGCAAAAGAGTTAATGGGTTTAAAGACTTGCACGCAGAATCCTCTTTTGAAAGAAAATTATTCTCTAATTACAGGTGGAATCCGTCACAGGAAGAACAAATTATCGGGATAGGTAAAAGTGAATCTATTATAAAATGAAGAAAAGGTTTCTTCAGTCCCGTAAGCAACTAGTTTAACGTCAGTCGGGTTACGATGACCACATTCAGTTACCTGTCACGGTTTGAACTCACGACCTTGTGGGAATAAGTTTATACTATTGACTGCGCCTTTTCCCTTTTTTTTTAACCTTTTGTGTTGCTGTTCCATTTAAGGTGTGTTAGCTAGATTGGATATCCATTCATGGATAGCTTCGAATCACGCTTACAAAGTCGTACAATTCATATATTGTGTGGCCCGATTTCTTAGTTATAAATCAATATCTCATACGTAATAAATAAACATTCAGATGTTTAAGAAAAATTTGACTTAGTGCAGCGAGGTCCTCTTTTAACTTGACCATTTGGCATTTCATCTGTCCTCCCAGATGTTTGTTCCACGATATATGTCGAATGAATAGATCAATTTTATCAAAATTTGGCACATACATTCCTTAAACATAGGCCAAGCGACTTATGTACATGATTTGTCGATCTGGTTATCCGTTTCAAGATAGCAACCTCTCGAAATTTTGTCTGTTTTTTTTCATGCGTAGACCAATTTTAACGGAATTTGGCGGACACATTAAATCTAGCCCAAATAATGAATGTACACGATTGTCAATTTTTTTTATCTGTTTAAGTATGGCGGCCACGCAAATGTTTTTCGTTTAGTAGCTCATCTCAAGTAAATTGAAATAACATTTAAAAAAAATCAATCGAGTACCTAGAAAGTATTTTTTTGAATTTTTAAATAAACTGTGAGAATGGCGTCTCAAACTAATTGAGAAATGGTTATTATTCAGGATTATGGTGTATTATTGAATATAGTATTAATTTGTTTACGGTCTAACTTGATCTCCAAGAACAAATATTGACTTCAAATCCCAATAAAAGTTATAAAAAATATTTCAATTTGAAATCACAGGATAAATATTAAGTTGTATTAGCGATAGTAACATTGAGGGAGCGAGGTGTACTGTTCACCGAACTACTAGTAGGACTGAAGCTCATGGGCGTGTGGTTATCATAGGCTACTGAGAGCTATAATTGATTTATTATTATTATTATTATTAGCACAGCGTCTTACTACCCGTTCGGGTTATACGCACTTCCGCTAATCTGTAATGATAGGGTGATTGTGAGATGAAATGGAGGACCTGCAGCTTAACGTGGGATCCGAATCACGGTGTAGGCCTAGCATTCCCCACATTCACAAGATGTGATTAATATATGTCTTATCAGAGGAGAAGGAAGGGTTTGGTAATCAGATAACTCTGTGCTGGAACCAAGGATTGACCCCCGGACCCCAGCACAGAAGTCCGACACCTTACCCCTAGACTACCAGGTCACCTAGATATTACAGGCACTGGCGACTCGGTTGTGGCTTTATGCTGCCAATAGAACAATTAGTCAATACAATAGTAACCTTTTACAATGTACTCGATTATAATATAGATACGGTTCATTTACGTAATTATAATCATTCGTTCCCCAAACATCACCTTTTTTATATACACAATTGTATAGTGGTGCTTTCTCCCAACTTATGTATTTAATACCATCTCGGTGACCTGGCGGTCTAGGGGTAAGGTGTCAGACTTTTATGCTGGTGGCCGGGGTTCAATCCTCGGTCCCGGCACAGATTTATCTGATTACCAAACCCTTCATTCACCTCTGACAAGACATCTTGTGAATGTGGGGAATGCCAGGCCTCCACCGTGGTTCGGATTCCACGTTTAACTGTAGGTCCTCCATTTCATCTCACAATCACCCTACCATTACACATTAGCGTAAGTGCGTACAATCCGAACGGGTAGTAAGACGTGGTGCTAATAATAATAATAATAATAATAATACCATATCCATCATTGTTATTTTCAACATTATTCCGTAGCACCAAGCTTCAAATCTTTTACTTTCAACTGCGCCAATAGGCGATGCTACCCGCTCCGGTGGCCGCGTGGTCTAGCGTGCTAATTTCGTGATAGACTAGACTACCGAAGACGGGGAGATCGAGGTTAAAACCCAGTCGAGTGCACTCGGGGGTGATTTTTCCTATTTTTTTCATCCTCCCTACACGCAAATATGGGTACACTTCCTCTAATGTAGGCCTTAATAATCTCTAACTCATTAGTGTAATTAGTATATAGGCGTATAGCCTGAGCAGATAGTAGGTGGTGGTGCTAAAAAAAAATCAGTTTTATGCCTTTAGGAACCTTTCCCCGATCTCCAAACTTATGTTACCTGGTTCAAGTTCACGTTAAATACCCCAAAATATACTACTGCCCAGACAGGTAGGACGCACTGAAATAAAACAAAACCGTTTATTAAAGTATTTTCGAACCTAAACACAAACAGTTATGTTTTCTTATTTTGTTTTAGACCCGCCTCGGTGGCGTAGTTGGCTAACGAGCTAGTCGTGTTGAGCTGCTCGACTTCTGAGGACGGGGAGATCGAGGTTAGAATCTCGGTCGGGTGAACTGGGGGTGGTTTTTCCTAAATGGTTTTACACTCTCCCTACATGCAAATGCGGGTTCACTTCCTCTAATTCAACCTTCCCAATTCCTAATCCATTAGCGTAATTAGCACTTAAAGCGTATAACCTGAATGGGTAGTAAGACACGATGCTAAATAATAATAATAATATTTGGTTTAGTACTAACGTTGTTGCGTCTTGTGTCCAGCTGGCTGCAGCCCAGCGGAGAAGCGAGCTAGGCAGTAACAGGGTGGATGATACCGCCCTGGTCGCACTTGACGGCGAAAGTCGCGAGCAACACACGCACATCCACAACCTGGAGGTGAAATGCGACGACTCAGGGATGGCTGTCAACCTAGAGTTCAACGCCCCCTTTAGCGGCGTCGTCTACAGCAAGGGGCATTTCGATAATCCCAAGTGCAGGTGAGTGCGAGAATATTTCTCGATCTTTATTTCATTATTTGTATTTCTCAGTGTAGTGGCGAAGCATTGTCTCTTAACTGAGAATCTAGAGCCATGTTCAGGGTATTGGATGGCAAACCCAATGGGAAGACCTAAGTGGAAGGATAATATTAGAATGGACCTGATAGAGATAGAGTGTAATGTAGTGTACTGGATAAAATTAGTTCAAGATAGGGATAAGGTGCACTGAGGTGGACTGGATAGAACTAGTTCAAGATAAGGAGAGGGTGTAATGAAGTGTATTGGATAGAACCAGCTCAAAATAGTGAGAGGTTATAATGAAGTGGACTGGATATAGCCAACACAAGATAGGGCTTTGTGGTGTACTTTTGTTAAGTGCGGCTCCTAATGCCATGGAGTATAAGTGTCGTGGCGTTTCGAGTTTCCAGGACATTCAGAGCTTGTTAACACTTTAACTGGGATATTTTCTCTACAACTTGGTCCACATTTAACCAATCCCACATTAAAGGTCTGTTCTACATACCTCACATGCAATGGGATGTATAATCGCAGGTGTAGAATAATAAACCTTCCTCCAGTGTGAATCTCTTCTGGATTCGATCCAACTCCTATTTTGTAAACAGTGACCAAGTGAAAAGCGAGTCTTAAGATTGCTTGAACCATCTTTGAGGTCCATCTTAAGTAAAAGCTCCAGTGATATATAAGAAGATTATTGGTAGACAATCAGTTAGCGAATATTCAAGTCCAAGCTTATATTTAAATTTAATTTAGAATTAATTTATAATGATAATAAATAATTAAATTCAAAATTAAAATTCTAGGATAGCTGAAATGTACATTCATTTAGGCATTGGAATGCAAAATTGACAAGAAGGGGAAATTGCCAAAACTTATTAGGTGGATTCTAACTGTTTTGGTGCTTGATTTTTTTTGTGTTCAGATCTTCATTATTAATCTCATAGAGCTCTGAGCCACTATCCTAGAAATTCATCTTGACTATCTTAAGAGTTCTTTTACATCAATAAAGTGTGTTGAAACTAAGATATCCTAATATTCTTTATTTAGATGATTCCTGTGAATTTTTAAATGACATGTACTACAGGAGAGAATTTATTTAAAACTATATATCTAAAATTGTTGCTTTACTCTTTAAACACTAGGTATTTTAAATGTAGATAAATTGCGTTTCCGTATTTTCTCGTTCTTTTATAACTAAGGACTATCTTAAAACCTTATTTAATGGCTATAGCCTAGAATTGTAAGTTTTCAGTAACTTTAATATTTGAAGTGATGTAGTTAGTCAGTTACATGTGATTTTTAAATATATATAAAATTATTATTATTATTATTATTATTATTATTATTATTATTATTAGCACCGCGTCTTACTAAC
Organism: Timema shepardi; assembly: GCA_902151425.1. Taxonomy (NCBI): domain Eukaryota; kingdom Metazoa; phylum Arthropoda; class Insecta; order Phasmatodea; family Timematidae; genus Timema; species Timema shepardi. The sequence goes on from CABFVX010001232.1 coordinate 97,057, forward strand.
CGTTCGGGTTGTATGCACTTACGCTAAAGTGTAATGGTAGGGTGATTGTGAGATGAAATGAAGGACCTACAGTTTAACGTGGAATCCGAACCACGGTGGAGGCCTGGCATTCCCCACATTCACAAGATGTCTTGTCAGAGGTGAAGGAAGGGTTTGGTAATCAGATAAATCTTTGCCGGGACCGAGGATCGAACCCCGGCCGCCAGCATAGAAGTCTGACACCTTATCCCTAGACCGATATATACAATTAATTATAACTTTAATGAAAGTTTATAATTGCTCTATATATATTCTTAGTTAATTCAAAATTAAGTACGAAACATAATCTAAAGATACTAATTAATTATTCAAGGAACACCCAATAAACAATAACAAAAGGATCTGATTATAAGTGAATAATTAATTAGTATCATTATAATTCTCATTACTAAATCACTATGAATATAACTAATAATCTAAAAATGTTACAAATGCCTGTGTCATTTGTGAATATTTAAAAAAAACGCTATTAGAATACTACCTTGGCCTAAGAGTGAAAGGTTTTTTAAAAAAATAATTATTAACACTTGTTTGTGAAATATCCGCATACCTCACATCTTAAGAACCCAAACAGATGCTGCATCAGATATCCTTGAGTTAAATAAAGAAGCGCAAATAATTACGTAAAGGCCAATACAGTTAAGTTTGCTAATTTCCTTAACCGCATGAATAGAATTTCTTGCGTGGAAATCAATCTTGGGTTTAAGTTTTTTTTTAGCACCTCTATCTCCCCGTCACCAACAATCCTATCCAACATGAGAGTGACGCGTTAGATCATGTGGCCAGTGATGCAAGGCGTTGGGATTTATACATTTTTGGGAAAGATTATACCAGTATTTGCGTTAAGATAAAGTGGATATAACATTTAGTAAATCACATAACCGTCCTGGATTTCAGCTCAAATCTCCCGTTCACAGGCAAATCAAACAAAATGAGACTCACGCCTCTGTACTTATGCCCACCGGTGCAATTTATAATCTAGTCAAATATTATTAGGTAGTAAGATAGAAGCCCTAACCCCTGAGCGTAGCTGTGTAAGCTTCCAACATTTGTACTGCATCCTTCGATACCACTTAAACTCCGGTCCTCCATCTCTTCGCGTGACTAGTATCTAGTTTCCATGCCGGAGACAAGGAAGAGCATACAGGTTAGGACAATATCAAAATCATTAACGTCTATGAACTACTAACCTAAAAGTGTTTAACCTTCGATTTATACAAGTATATGCATACTCTAAAAGAGCCCGTCTCGGTGGCGTAGTTAGTTAACGCACTAGATTCGTGTTGAGCTAGACTGTCGAGGACGAGGAGATCGAGGTTCTAATCTCACTCGGGTGAACTTAAGGTAGTTTATCCTAAATGGCTTTCCACTCTCCCTCCCCGCGAAAGAGGGTCCCTTCCTCTAAATTCAAATTTCCCTATTCCTAAACCATTAGCGTAATTAGTACTTAAGCGTATTACACAAATGAGTAGTAAGACGCGGTTCTAATTTTTTTTTAACTACCAAAGAAGTTTGGTAAGTGAAAACATTCTGTATCTTGCATAATAAAAAAGAAAATATATATAACAGGAACTATGAATCAATTTCTTTCTTTAACCAGACAGGTTTATTTTTTGGTCAGTGTTCAAAAAATGTGTAGAACAAATCAAAGATTAATACTAATTACAGTATATCAAGTATTTTTGTAAGTGCGGCAATGAACTGAGTTAATAAATGCCACAGAGTAAGTAAATTAAGATTACCCATTAGTTAACTCTTTTATTTATTGAATTATCTTAATAAAATATAATAATACATTAGATGGACAGAATAAAATACTGGTCTCTTAAACCATTTTACAGTAATTTCTAATGACAATATTAGTTAAATTTAATATCATTTTATTATATCGAGATAATTTTGTAATTAATATATCCATATATTCCACAAATAGCCCCAATGAGATGGTTAGATTAGATGCACTTTCTAAACTCACATCAACACATGACTTATAATCTAACTTACCCGAGAACAGTATGCCCAAAAGTACATCCCCTTGTCGGTGTATATTCACTAATTGAGTAGGACAAGCCCGTATCTAGATGAAACATTCCAATTTTCCTAGGAAGAGACTTATCTTACAGCTAGAAAAACTACTACATGTACTTTAATGTATTCATACGTCAATTCATGTGAGCTTAAGCTGCTACGTTTGGGAAATAGTGTCAATCATCTACCTATAAGATAACATTAATAAATAAGTAAAGTGTTATCAACGTTGTCCATAAGACTAATATTTATATTCTAAAATGCCTTTAAAAAAATTTATACTAATATCTTAGTCAGCACTATCTGGAATCGAACCATAGTACTCTATATCTGTTCTAGCTAAATACCTCCAACCATTTTGTCACTATGAGTAAGATCGAGCCAAAATGTACTCCACGATTATAACCTGTGTGCATAATTATATATTTTCAAAGGTTAAAAAAAACTATGTGGTAAGAATCGTTTTTGAAAGGCTAATGGTTATTTATCCTTTTGTTTATTGTAATCTGGTAGTGTAATGGTTTTTTTCTCTCTCTTTCACGTTGCCTTGAAGCTAATTCTACATAGTTTGAGTTGTTTTAAACATTTGACTCACACAAATTGGTAGCTGCATAATTCAATAATTTGGCAGTTCTAAAGGCGGTTCAAGCCAACTACCATTTGGGAAATAATTTACGGTTTTAACGATTTGGCTGAATTAAAAAGGAAATTCCAAGGTGATTTTTTTTTTAGGTTGGCAGAGACGATCTTTGAACTGGCTAGGAGTTTATGACTAGCCGTCCTGACATACAGACAGACATATATCTAAATCATCGGTAGTTTTAGGTTAGTTGTTAGCACTGATTAGGGATTCTGGATTCGATCATGGCTGACTACACTTGGGATGGGTTTTTTCTCCACACAATAGGACTACTTGTTATCTATTCTTCTAAACGCGGTTATGATTTATTAAAGTTCGCTCTTCTTACCGATTTTAGTTAGATTAGATAAGCAAAGTAATTAGTCTTATACTAAAGCATATTAATAAAAAATATGTTTTATCGTATTTATTTTCCTCCAGCCATACATTTGAAAAATTTCAAAATAGTTCTTCTCAATTTTCTTCAGCGCCCATATTTCAGCTTCAGACAAAGTGATACTTCATATGCAACATTTCATCATTTTATTCCTCATCTCTGTGCTCCATTAAGCTAGTCGTTAACATCCGATTCTTCAGTATATATATATTTAGTTTAATTTCCCAAACATAGTAATATTAACAATACGAAACCTTATCTCAGTCGGCCGCGTGTCTGTCTACTGAGCTAAGGGTCCAGGGTTCGTTTACTGGCATGGCCAAATAATTTATCATTGGTGAATTGTGGATTTACACTTTCACAGTGATGAATTAACTGCCGGGGACTGGATTCTGTGCCCATCCTAGTCTTAAGATAGACTGTAAGGCATAGGAAGTTACGACAGGCCTAGCAAGCCGGTAGTGGAAAATATATGGTTTTAATAAAAAAACTGACCCAGACCACAGTCTGGAAACAAAAATAAATGTAAAAAAAGTAACACTAACAATTCTTGAATATCTGTCATGATCATTTGAGAACATTTTTGGTGAAGAGACAAAAAAATTATCATCAAATTCCACAATTCCCACAACTATTTCACAACTCTTGATATTACTATGCGTGGATAATTAAACTAGACATATCTTCTGGAACAGTATTTAATTGGAGGGTACAAGGGAAAAGGGGGAAAGTCACTTTTTTTAACTCTAAATTGAGTTAATTCTGTCATCTGTTAGACAATCAAAAGATCTTTTTAATACATTTGACATTGTTAAAAAGAGGTCTGTGACATATTTAAATCAATAAATATTTGTATTTATTGGACCATTACTGAGGTTCGAGATATAAAATTCGTTGTCATAAAAATTGTGTGGTGTGAATTTTTCCCCTTCTACCCTTCAATTTATAATAGATAAAGAATTTTTTACTTTTTCATATTAAAATAAAATATTTTGATCGTGAAAACAAGTCACTCTAGAAATTATGACTTTTTTTACGTTCTACATGAACAATAACCTAAAAAAAAAAATGGATTGTACAATTATCTCTGTCTCCATGTCTGTCTGTCTATCTATTGGTCCCTGGTCACGGATTCAAGATGGTTTGATAGATTTTCTTCAAACTTGATATTTATATATTGAAAGAGTATAGCACAAAACTGTTTTTTCCCCCTCAGGCCTTCTAGCTTACTGATCAGTAAATGTTTTTTTTTAATTCAAAATTTTTGAAAATTTCTCTAATGATTTTGTTTAAAATTCATATCTTTGATTTGTTCGACATGATAAATAGCATTGTATAATTCGTTTTGGTGCAAAAATTCATTGATATATATGAATGTTTTTTTGCTATAAATACTGCAAAAATATTATCTTAAATACTAGATCCCTTCCAACACTTTTTAAATAATTTGTTTGATTCTTCATCTTGGCCCCTATATCTCTGCTTTATTCTTCACAAGTTAATGGCAACACTGTCGAGTCCACCTGTTTCTATCCCCCTCTAGTCCCCACCTTATCTTCTCTCCTTGGAGGGACACGTGTAGTCCTTGAGATGGAAACCCAAGGCCGTCTCCCTCATCTTCCCCGTTACAATATATTTAAAAAAACAACAACCTGGATATAAAATATAACCACCTCTGCCCACTCATTATATTCTCTCGGAGCCGAAGACTGGAGAAGTGGTTCTTGTTGGAGCGAAGACGGGTTTGTGTCATCAGACGAGTCTTTCATTATTCTGGCGTGTTAACAGTCAGCTCCTTCAGTGGGCCAGACCCACTTACAGTAAATATTACTGTATATATTATACATAAAGTAATATGTATTAAATACATTATATATACACATATATGTATAGATAATATACATAAATATATTTATATTACATATTCTATATATTCAACATCTTAGCTCAGTCGGTAGCTTGTAAGCCTACTGATCTATGGGTACCGGGTTTGATTCCCGACATGGGCGTAAAAGTTATTATTGGTGAAATATTGGTTTACGCTTTCAAGTTTAACGGTTGGGGACTGAATTTTAGGGGATTTAAACCATATCTTCCTAAGTCAGAATCAAGAATGAGTTTTTAAGGGATGTGTATACCATCTCCTTTACAAAAATTTAGATTCACCTGAACCGAGAACCCATTTTCAGTACCAGTGATCTTTGAAAGTTAACAACTAGGGATGGGCCCTTAAATCCTTAAGGATATTCAAGATTAGAGGATCCGAGAAAAGTTCGAATTCGAGACTCAAATCCTTGAATTTTTTTGAAATTTTTCAAGTGAAATTTGTTTCAGAGCATTAATACTGCTTGGTGACAACATAATTATTATGTTATATAATTATTATAGGATGAACTTAACAACCAAGCCCCAGACCAGTAATTTAACACTTAACTGAATTTATGAAAGTTGTAATGAATTAATTATAAGAAATAATGTTAGCGTTTATTTACTATTTGCGTTTCATATTATTTTACTATATTTATATATCCAATTTTTATTTTAGCACCACGTCTTATAACTACCCGCTCGGGTTGTACGTTTATGGATTAATTATTCTACTGGTTTTAAGGATAGTAAAGTTTGTACTTATAGGAAGTGTACCTGCATTTGCGTGGAAGTATAGTTGAAAACTATTTTGGTAAAATAACCCTCAGTACACCCGATCTAGTTTGGAACCTCGACCTTCGGCAGTCTAGTCTACTGCCACAGTAACACGGTAAAGCCCACGGCAAGTAAAGCGTGTATATTTTATGTTTATAATTATAACAAGATTCGGATTTGAGATTCAATATTTGAAAATAAATTGTAGATTCGAATTAGAGATTCAGATTCGTAAAATAGTGGATTCAACCCAACTCTATTAATAGCCCCTTTGAGTGTGCGTTTGTGCGTGCGTGTGTGTACTGCTCTATCGTATTATACACGTACCATCTTCTCTTGAGACTAATTAATATTTTAATTTATTCCTCTGATGTTTATGAATAAATGGAAGCCAATGTTCTTCCAGATTGCGTTAAGCTGTTCTCTGCTTCACTAATGGCTCTAGCTAGCCAAGTAATAAACACTAACGATATAAGTGTTCGGTGTTCGTTAATCGACTATTATTCAAAGATGGGCGTTCTTCTAATGGCATCTTTATGTTATTCTATTTTAAAATTAACAATACCGATACTTTAAGAAAACTTTAAAATATAAGATTTAATTGACTAATATTTCAAACACGACCAACTGCTTCTTTGGCTTAACAGCATCCAAAGACACTCCTTTATTTATTCCATTTAGTTTTTCTTATCACCCGTTACTACCCGTTAGGGTTATACGCCTATGTAATAGTTACACTAATAGGTTAGAGATTATAAAGGCTTAATTTGAGAGGAAATGCACCCACATTAGCGTGGAAGGTGTGTGTAAAACCATTGAGGGAAAATCACCCTCAGTGTACCTTAGCGGGGTCGAAGCCCAATATTCCTGTTTTCGGAAATCTAGCCTAACACGAAATTAGTGCGTTATACCATGTGGACACCAACGCGGGTGTACATGTAGTTATTATTATTATTAGCATCGCGTCTTACTACCCGTTCGGGTTATACGCACTTACGCTAAGGTGTAATGGTAGGGTGATTGTGAGATGAAATGGAGGACCTACAGATTTAACGTGGAATCCGAACCACGGTGGAGGCCTGGCATTCCCCACATTCTACATGTAGTTAAATTTAATATAACCCACACCGATGGCCGTGGAATCCAGGGCGTTGTAATCGCATCGCACAAAATTTTCTGTTGACAGGGAGGTCCAGATTTGAATTCTTTTGCTGTCGTTATCTTAACTTTTGAGATAAAGTAAAACAAAAATATCATTCCTTGTGGTTTTTCACTTTATATTCGGCCTACCTGCATGTAATAACAATAATAGGAAGGAAATGAGAAATGTGTTATATTGAGAAAATGTATCCGACTAAGCGTGATGGTAGAGTAGAAAACCATTCACACAAAGAGGATTTGTTCGGTTATAAGAGAAGATAATCCAATTTTGTAACTACTAGTGGAAGAAATGCCTTATTACACCCAACCGGAATTCAAACCTGAAGCTCCCATTCACCGGCAAACCAGACTATATGAGTTTGACATTTAGTCTGCGTGCCTAACAATGCGTGTAGATAAAATATTATTAGATCAAAATCTGCAAACTTGTTTCTATTTAGTAATAACAAAATAACTGAATACAAATTCCTTAATTATAGCTTTAAGAGCGTTCATCATAGCAGGCCCAACTCAGCTCCCGGCTCGCGCAAGGTATGGGAGTAAAAGGGAAAGAAAAGACCTGCGATACGCCAGAAATATGTGCAGTGCATTCACATTTGAATGAATACTCGAAATTTTCCCGGTGACGATGGGGGACAAAGCGACAAGGTTTCTTCTTAATAACTACATTAGGTCCTTATTATTACAGAATGACGATTTGTGAACAATGCTTATCTGTGAAGCCATTTTAAATGGTCAAAAACAGCCCCTTAAATGCAGTTTTTATTCAAATATCGTTAAATATTACAACAATTTTCAATATTAGGAGCTTCAATAAACTTTTTATCTCCTAATGTTTAATCAGGACCTATTCGCGTGCAATAGTGTTCGTGTAAATCTACGATTTCTAGCCGACAGAGTTTATTGGAATGTGACACACGCTCTTAAATGGTGTAGTGTAGGTTTTATAATATTTCCATTGAAAGTTGAAGAAATATAGTTAGACTGGATGGATTATATAAGCACGTGATTAAAAAAATATTATCTCAGGAAAATACTAAGAAACAAAAACTCAAAGACGGTAATCAATTATTATGTAGGGTTAAGCCCCATTCTCACTAATCCCACATTATCTTGCTATGTCTGAGAGTCAAACACGAGACTTATAGCACAGAAAACAATTACACACCTGATTACTTAACAAATTTGTATATTTTAATATTTTTGGGGATGGAAGGGTTAGAGGGGAGTGGGGGATGAGATGGGCTCTTAAGAAGTTTGGTTCGAGCTGTACTACCTACCTAAGCTATATGCTATCTGGGGAATGAAACGGGCTCTTAAGAAGTTTTGTTCGAGCTCTATTACCTACCTAGGCTAGATGTTATCTGGGGAATGAAACGGGCTCTTAAGAAGTTTGGTTCGAGCTCTATTACCTAACCTAGGCTAGATGTTATCTGGGGAATGAAACGGGCTCTTAAGAAGTTTAGTTCAAGCTCTATTACCTACCTAGGCTAGATGTTATCTGGGGAATGAAACGGGCTCTTAAGAAGTTTGGTTCGAGCTGTATTACCTACCTAGGCTAGATGTTATCTGGGGAATGAAACGGGTTCTTAAGAAGTTTGGTTCGAGCTGTATAACATACCTACGCTAGATGTTATCTGGGGAATGAAACGGGCTCTTAAGAAGTTTGGTTCGAGCTCTATTACCTACCTAGGCCCGATGTTATCTGGGGAATGAAACGGGCTCTTAAGAAGTTTGGTTCGAGCTCTATTACCTACCTAAGCTAGATGTTATCTGGGGATTGAAACGGGCTCTTAAGAAGTTTGGTTCGAGCTCTATTACCTACCTAAGCTAGATGTTATCTGGGGAATGAAACGGGCTCTTAAGAAGTTTGGTTCCAGCTGTATTACCTACCTAGGCTAGATGTTATCTGGGGAATGAAACGGGCTCTTAAGAAGTTTGGTTCGAGCTCTATTACCTACCTAGGCTAGATGTTATCTGGGGAATGAAACGGGCTCTTAAGAAGTTTGGTTCGAGCTCTATTACCTACCTAGGCTAGATGTTATCTGGGGAATGAAACGGGCTCTTAAGGTCATATCATGCAAATAGTGAAGACGTTACGTGTAATAATATATATTATCATTCTTCTGTAAAGAGGATATAAAACCACTTTCAGCGCATCTTCTTTGAGGATTCTTCTAGACCCGGTCTCCTCCGTCCGGTTAGTTCCGAGCTGACTCCTCCGGTTGATCAAAAGTGCGTAAATATTAATGATCCTGTTATAGACATACCTGTTCTTGGACCAGTTCTTTAGGTTAGATCAGCCGCAGGCTCTATAGAGATATAAATCAACAGATACATAGTGTAGATGATTCGACCTTTAGCTCGGGAGATGTTTTATGTATTTTGTATAACTCGTCTGACGATAACTTGTTTTGTTATTACGAAACAGACCTACACCAGAAAAGTAGTATTGGAATAAATTAGATCCATGTACTGTAGGCCTACAACCAACTTAGGTTCGTGTGATAGTTCACAGGCATTTATTTAAAATGTCTTTATTTGTTCTAGCTCAAAGTTAAGGTGTACCAGAATAGTAAAAGTAGAATAAAAAGGAATCCTCTGAAGTGTCCAAAATACTTAGATTTTTACGATGATTCATAGGCATGCATTTGTAAATTTAAGGTGTAACAGCTTGTGCTACACTAATCCAGGCTACAAAATGATTTCGATAGCAAATACATATAATTTTTTAATCGGAAAGTTGAGCTTTTATAATTATTCATTTAGGCAGCGGGAAAGGGATATGGTGAAGTTGTAGGGGGAAGGTGGCTATTTAGTTCCTTTTCTCCGCATCTTACTACCCATCCAGCCAGTCTGCGGATGAGGTATAGATGAGGAACATTAACTCTAAAGGAAGTGTTTCTGTATTTACATGTTCCCCCTATTTAAAATACACTTTCGGAACCGACTGATTATATCAGCACACGAGAGTTTCTATGAGCGAGAGCGAAAGGGCCCACTAATTTTGCCTAGTAAGATATTTTCACATAACTTCCAGTGTTATTTTACTTGCAACATTTGTCATGGAACTGACGGCTGGACTTCCCCTACGAAGGAAGTTGTGCTACTGATTTTTATCTCTCAAGAAAAATCCGTCGGCCCTGGCTGGGTTTGAACCAATGATCATTGGGTCCTGAACGTAAGCTCTTCGCCCCAAGGCCCGTGAGATCGGCATGTTTGTGTAGAGAGAATAGAAAACCATTTATGAAAAAAAAAAATCCTCAGTATACCCAGTCAAAATTGGGACTTTGAAGAAGTGTTGGGGAAGAGTTATTTAACTTTAATTTTATAAATACACGCAAGTTAATATATCATCAGATGACTTATAAAACCAATTTGCGCACATCGGTGAACACGCATATTAGGGGTCTAACTTCGCCTGGCTCAACATTGACAAGGAGGCTAGGGTTAGAATCCCGGCTGGTTGTACTGAGGATGTATTTTTCCTAAATGATTTTACTAATTATTATTCAATTTTTGGCCATACTGGTAATCGAACCTTAGACCCGTGGCTCAATGGGTAGCACTGCTACTAACTTAACCCTGGTGTAGTAAAGTGCAGTCTGATTAAGATAGGAATAAACTTTTTTTTTTGCATTTAAAAGGTGCACTAAACTCAATTTTTATGTATTAATACAATTATATCAATGTTGATCCCCCCAAAAAGGTTCAATGGCTTTAACAGTTTAAAATTTACTTATGAAGGTTGTTTAATATGATTATAAAAAATGTTTTTGTGTGAAGAAACTTGTTTTTTAGGGTAATTTGATTTCAAATCTGGTTGCTAATAATTACAAGACTAAATGATTAGGAATGTATTATTGTATCGTACAAATTTAAAAAAATATATATTTCTTTAAAAATTATGGCTACCAGTGATTTATCTGTGACTTAGAGATTTTTTTTTTTCAAAGTAAGTGCACACGTGTTGGCGAGGGGAGAGGTTAATATAAGAGCTTCGAATACCATGCGTTATCTTTGCACAACATTGGGTTCCATAAACCAATATTATTTCTTTCGCGTAAGATAAACAACTCTCTTTTTTTGTTTGTTTTTTGTCAACACCAATAAATACTTGAACGGAATCTTCTTCATAGGTCAGCAGGTATAGGCAGTAACACTTATCTAAACAAAACACAAACAGTTTGAGATCGTCAAAGAGTTAGTTATGACATGTTGAGCATCTTAAGTAATAATGGGCGCGTCTTTCTGATGATGCTACTAAGCCGCCTGTGGCGTAACGCTGTCTTAAGTCCAGCTTTTGCTATATACCGGACTACCAATGACGGGGAGATCGGGGTTGGAATCCCGATCAGTTGTATTGAGGGTGTTTTTCCTAGCAATTGTTTTAGTCTCTTCCTCCACACAAAAAATGCGACTACACTTTCACTAAATTCAATCTTCCTCATCCCTAAAACACATTATCCTAATTAGTAAATATACGTATAGCTCAAACGGAGAGTAATACACGGCGTTTGGAAACAAAATCTAGATACGTCACAGGCCAGTCCTCTGGCCACCAATTAATGTGGAAGTGTAGATGACGCAAGTTAAAGGAAATGTTTTTGAGTTTTTAGAACAAAACATTTTTTAAACCAAAATAAATAAATGTATTGCTCCAGAAATACATAGAATTTAATATTCTTCACGTCGGTGACCTGGAGGTCTAGGGGTAAGGTGTCAGACTTCTATGCTGGCGGCCGGGGTTCAATCCTAGGTCCCGGCAAAGATTTATCTGATTACCAAACTCTTCCTTCACCTCTGACAAGACATCTTGTGAATGTGGGGAATGCCAGGCCTCCACCGTGGTTCGGATCCCACGTTAAACTATAGGTCCTCCATTTCATCTCACAATCACCCTACCATTACACATTAGCGTAAGTGCGTATAACCCGAACGGGTAGTAAGACGCGGTGCTAATAATAATAATAATAATAATAATAATAATATTCTTCACTTGGTTATATCAATAGTTGTTGGATATCTGTCATGAGTATAGCGGCATTAGACGAAAAACCTTTAAATAAAGAGAAAAAGTTATTATTAAACTACAGGATACCCTTGATAGATATTCAACAACTGTTGATATTACCACGTGAAGAAAATTAAACTCTTTGTTTCTACTGGCGAATTATTTGATTTATTTTGACCAATAAAAGTTCTCTAAAAAACAGCAAAATTACTTCCCATAACTGGTATTCCTTAAGTCAATTAAGTTTGTGAGTATTTTTCTGATTTAATATTTATATCTGGAAAGTTCAATTTATATACCATGGTAAAAATAATTAGCAAATATTTAATGAAATACCTGCAATGTATTCAAACATACAAAATAGGCCTCGTTCAGGATACTTTAACGGGTTACTTATAAATATTAAATACACTTTTTACTGTTTTTCGTGACTTCGTCAAACTTCTTTTAACAAGTAGTTATTATATATCATAACTCATGAGCAGAGTTTTAAATTTGTGTTGACGTACTCATTTTATATGGTGCTTGAATGTATCAAATAAAAAATAAAAACTTGACTAGCTCTTGGCTACCATTGGTGTGTAGCCTGGTGTTTGAATTTCGAGTGGGGGAAGTGAGTAATTTTTTTTTACCAAAATTATTATTATTATTATTATTAGCACCGCGTCTTACTACCCGTTCGGGTTATACGCACTTACGCTAATGTGTAATGGAAGGGTGATTGTGAGATCAAATGAAGGACCTACAGTTTAACGTGGAATCCGAACCACGGTGGGGGCCTGGCATTCCTCACATTCACAAGCTGTGATTAATACACATCTTGTCAGAGTTGAAGGAAGGGTTTGGAAATCAGATAAATCTGTGCCGGGACTGGGGATTGAACCCCGGCCGCCAGCATAGAAGTCTGACACCTTCCCCCTAGACCACCAGGTCGCCTTTACCAAAATGTTTTTTCACTCTCTTACCATGCAAATTAAGGTACATTTATTTTCTACGTTACTTTAATCACTCCTAGCCCATGAGTGTAGTAAAAATGCGTATTGCCCAGAAAAATCGTAAGTTTCAGAGCAAAAATATTGGCAGGGAGGCGATAAAAATAGTTAACTTTTCATAGGAAGAATTTTTAGATGATATTAATATATTTTTACAGAGAAATTGATAACATTTTACTATACTATCAATGTGATTTCATAGGTATTTATATTATAATTCAAAAGGGGCAACTACAGATCACATGACCTGTTATATGGAATGATTAAAAGTAGATCTTGTACATTTTCTAGCACTCATATAAGACTTTTACTTGTAAAATTGGACTATAGACACTTTTCTAGCTGTCAGATAAGGCTCTTGCAATGAAAATTAGACTGAAGACAGTTTTTCTAGCTGTCAGATAGGACCATTACCATGCAAATTGAACTATAGTAACTTTTATAACTGTCAGATAAGGCTTTATATTTGAAAATTGGACTATAGTAACTTTTATAGCTGTATTATAAGGTTGTTCATATGAAAACTGGATGTATTATATCAATCCTGACGAAGAGCTGTCTCTCAAAGCAAATAATCTCGATGACTACTTGTGAATCACATTATCCTTGTCCTACTTGTGACAGGAGATTGTGTGCTAACAGCTGCAACACTTGTCTGGCCAGAGCCGTTCTCGCCCGCCGTCTTAACTCAGCTGGTTCGCTCGAATTGTAAATAAACACCTAATAAGGTATGCGTGGTTAACTGTGGAACACGCACTCGGCCATCACATACTCACACGTGCGAGATAATGCGTGTTAATTGCGATGTGGCAACAGCGCGTTTTCACCCGGGCACTGTTGATTCTGCGATGGAGTGTTTGAATCTTGTGATCGCGTAGGTGCTAGACGGGTTCTAATCCAGGTTGGGTACATTAGATAATTTGAAGGGTACAGGGGAAAAGGGGGGAATATGCAATTTTAGCTCAAATTGAAACATTGCTTCCATCTGTTAGACAATTAGGCAACCTTATAATTCACTTTTTTTTTTAGAATCGTGCGTCTTACTAACCGTTCGGGTTATACACTTTTGCACTAATTAAGCTAGTGGTTTTAGGGATGAGTAAGGCTTTATTTATAGGAAGTGCACCCGCATTTGATTGGAAGAAGAATGGAAAACTACTTTTAAAAAAAACACCTCAGTATACCCGACCAAGATTTGAACCTCGATCTTCTCACCATCGGTTGTCTAGTCTGACACGAGAGTAGTGCCTTAGACCACGTGGTCACCGAAATGGGTCTTAGAAATTTTGTTAATTGGCTAACAGAAGGAACCCGTTGATAGACAACGCTAACCACTTGAACATAAAGAAGTACTAACTCAAAAATGTAGAACAAATTAATATTGGTTATTGGAGGATTTTAGATAAACGGACAACTAGTCAACTTCAACGGTAGGTACACGTACTAAATATCAAGATAATCTAATATAGTAAATATACCAATGATTGAGAGGCCAGGTCTAGAATACAGGTCCAGTAAATTGAGATTTTTTTTTATAAATGGTTAACTACTATCGCTTTTCAAACAAATTCGGATACATTTACGTGGACGAATGGTTCAAGACTTCAGTCTCGCGTTAGATTGTCCTACTGATGACTGGGAAAATCAAGATTCGAATCTCGGTCAGGTCTACTGAAGGTGGTTTTTCCTAAATGGTTTCCCACTCTCCTTTAATTTAAATGGGAATAAGTTACCTCTAAAATGCTTCCTTCCTCATCCCAACACCAATAAAGTAATTATTATATGTGGGTATCCTGACGTGATAATTTAAAAAAAGTTTAGCTAAATGTAGATAGCCGGGACGTGTAGTTAGATGTAAGGGCCTATTCCTAAGCCCACACAGAGCCATTTAGAATGGTTTATTCTATTTAACTATACAGAGAAAAATACTTGGAAATGGTCAGATGTGTAATCAGGACACGGGGCATGAGGTTAAAAAAAAATTCAAAACGGAATGGTAAATGTTTTCTGAAGAAACTAATGTCACAATTTTAGAAGTCAAGTGAAACATAACTTTAATTTGTACAGCTTTCTTTGTAGTTGTACGATTTTCTAAATTGCTGAATAATTCTATCTTACTGCTAAACAGATCAAATTCGTTGCTGAAGAAAGTCTAACTGGCTGAGCTGGGGATAGATAAACTCTTATATATATATATATAAATATAAACATGACTTCTCTCAGTAATTATCCATGTGATCCTTTTAGCGCATTTCCTGACACCTTATAGGGGCGAAAACTGGTGGTATGTAGGTGAAATCTACTGTAAACGCTTTAATATTATTTTTTAATTTTCTTTTTGAGAGATTGGGTGGAGGGGGGGGGGGCGGGGAGGCAGATAGCTTGGGGTCCCTCAAACGAAGATTTCTCAGTGTTCCCGTCTGCTAAGGGTGGCTCTGGATTAAGCAAAACTTAATTTGACAAGTACAATAATAATGTCACAATAATAATGTCAAATGCGTAAAAATTAAAATACATATTTATGATACTTTGGTTCCTGATATATTACGTCATTACATGTTTGATTTATTAAGCAGTCTTTATTCGTATTTATTAAACAATGAACCTACAGCTACAAGCCATTAAGCATAAATTTAATAAACTACCTTCCACAAATAATACCAAAGACCTTTAAAACAAGAGTCATGCCAACATCCTCTTAGACTTAAGATAAAAAAAAGTTTAGTGTTTAAACTGTGGTCTCCATTGCCAACAAGTTCCCCCACGCATTAATAGCATTCAAAGTCCTTCCCTTCTTTATCTGACAAAGATCATTATAATCATCAACATCACCATTTTCATCTAACAAACCACGAAACATCCTGCGTTTGTTACCAAGGAATGAAAAGAAGGAAAGGAAAAAAAAAAGTTGTCCTTTCACTTCGGTTGACCAATGGTTGGGGTCGGCGATGAATGCGGATTCTAATAGACAAGCGTTGCGAAATGTCAAGGTCACCCTGCGTGTTCTGAGGTTAAGATGCTATCTGAAACCACGCCTGGGTTTGAAACATGGGCTTGTTGCCATGGAAGGATACCCAGGACTTGGCATCCTTTGAATGGGCGGGGATGTCTTAAGGGTATATATACAAGAGTGTCTTGAATTTTTTTCAAATGGTACCTTCTTTTAGCACCACGTCTTACTACCCATTTGGGCTATACACTTATGTACTAATTACGCTATGCCTAGTGGTTTTAGGGATTAGGTAGGCTATATTTATAGGAAGTGTACCTACATTTGCGTAGAGGGAGAGTGGAAAACCAATTTGAAAAATAAACCTTAGTACACCCAGCTGAGATTAGAACCTCAAGCTCCCCTTCATGTATTTATAGCCATGTGGTCTAACAACGATTGATAATTTCTCTCTGACCGAGGCGGCTGCCTTAAGAGACCCCCTCACGATCTATAAACCGGGAATCTCGATACAAGATTACGCTTAATCCAGAAAAAGTATCAAAATACTTTTTTTTTGCATTCTTTTCTTAACGATACATTAAGAAATCGGACAATCAGTTTTTCGTAGTAAAATACTCATTTTTAATTTTATTAGGTAAATTAATATAAAATTAATTTCTAACCAAAATATAATAACTAATAAGTATAGACCCTATTATATTTGTCTGCACTGTTTGATTACAAGTGTTAAAATGTATGAATGGTCTGTTAAAATAACATCAAATCACACATTTGGGCAATTATATTAATGATTGATAAATCATCTATTTACTAAAGATATCAACCTGCTTCAGTGGCCACGTGGCCTAAGGCGTCACTCTCCCAATTTATTAGACAGTCAACCACAGGGAGATCATGGTTTGAATCCCGGTTGGGTGTATTGAGACTGGCTTAAAAATTGTTTTCCACTATTCCTCCAATAAAATGCAGATACACTTCTTGTAAATTCACTCTTCATCATCCCTAAGACATTAGCGTAATTAGTACTTTTGCGTAAAGCCCTAATCAGTAGTAAGAGACAGTGATAAAAAAAATCCTACTTATATTTATCTGATAGGTAAGCTTATTGTCAAAATATTATTGTGTTTAAAAAGCAGATAGTTTTGTATAATGTTCATATTTCTAATGAAAAAATAAATCCTTGTTCTTATGTAAAACTATCACAATTTGGCATTACGGTAAGACTATCTAATCAATGCGAACAGAATGGAGAGGACGTATTAGAAACAAATTCAATGTTGTAAAAAGATGTGACTCCACAAATTGTAAATACCATTTTTAGATGCACTCAGGCTGGAGCGCTAATCGAACCAAGACCTTTTTATATAGAGTCCACTACACCAGTGTTTATAAACTATCTCAAGTCACGCACAACTTTTGGGGTCATGGGCTAGCCAATATACCTCTTTTATATCTTCATAGTGAGAAAAATAATTAGAAATAAATACTTGCTATCTTGTAATTGGTATAACCAAATTTTAATAAAACGTCAAAGTTGATATATAAAATTGGTCGTTCCAAAGTGTATATAACATTTTTGTGATAATTTAAATAAATCCGCGACAGAGAAGGAAATATAGCATAGTAAAAGTCAATAACATCTCATCAAAATACGCGTTAATTTTGTTCATCGGACTTAATATTATTAAAAACTATTTAATGATAAATAAAACGCAGTGGTGTATTGTGTACCTCATGCAATCCTTAACTTACCCGTAGGGGTACGCGTACCATAGTTCGTTAAACATTACTCACTAGACTATTCATGCGGTCATTCCTATCAATAACCGGAAATAAAACCTTCCTTCACCTCTGACAAGACGTGTATTAATCACATTTTGAGAATGTGTGGAATGCTAGGCCTCCATCGTGGTTCGGATCCCACGTTAAACTGTAGGTTCTTCATTTCATCTCACTATCACCCTACCATTACACATTAGTGTAAGGGCGTAAAACCCGAACAGTTAGTAAAACGCGGTTCTAATAATAATAATAATAACAGGAAATGTTTATTGACCACCCTGTGGCTATTATTTCTAGGCTATTCTCGTAGATCGCGTGACTGAGCCCGAACATGGCCTTCGATATAAGGGCAAGGCCGGGGGGAATAATACAGCGTTGAAGTTTACTCTAATCGTAGGGCCCTCTTAAGAGGTTAGCTCGAGTTTGCCCTTCTCCTCTTAATATGATAACAAGACAATCACAGATCAACTACACATTCGCAAAATGTATAGCTTTACCTTTAGTCTCCATACTAGTTATTTTTATTAGGTAGCAGTAATTATTTTTATCGCCACGTATTACCACACGTCCCAGTTAAATGCCTATGTACTAATTACACTAATGGGTTAGGGATGAGAAAGGTTGAATTTAGTGAAAGTGTACACCCTATTTTCGTATAAGGGGAGTAGGTAACCATTTAGTAAAAAAACACCCCTTAGTATGGTCAACTAGGAACAAACCCCGATCTCCCAGATATCGGCAGTTTAGTCTATTGCAAAAGTGACGCCTTATACTATGTGTCCCTTGAAGTGGGTAGGCAGCAATAATGTAATGAGGGAGAGACATAAGAGCTTATAAATGGGGGTCTAGACCCTCCTGTAATCTGGTGCCCCCCCCACTGCGGGGCAATATATAGGTACAGTAGCCCCGTGACTTCTTTGGTGCTGACTGACAGCTCACAGCTGACTTCTGACAGTCAACATTTAGGTATATACCTTAATTTTGGTCGTCAGAAGTGACAGCTGCTAAACACATGTTTTTTCAGATCATATGGTTCAGCGTAGGGATATATAATTTGGTCTGGTAACTTTTCAAAGCTTTTAGCTGTCAGCTGTGAGCTGTCAGTCAGCACTAAATAAGCCATGGGACTACTGTATAAACACTTTCAATGGCTATAGGTATATTACAATTTCATATCAAACTCGCCTTTAAAAAAATGTAGCTTCCTACAGACGGAGAGAGACATGAAGGCCTGATATATTTATAATACGCTGTATTTCTTTCCTCGGTAGATACAAGTCATTGGTATCAAATTAAATCTGTACCAATCTTAGGCCAACAAATCTGAATAATTTATTATACAAAATTATGAAGTTTAGAATGTTTAAAATAATACAAAAACTATTACTTTCAAATTAAATGTAATTATATCATCTTTTATTTTGTTCAACATTTTGTTTGATAATTTTCTATTTTTAAAAAAATGTAATTGCCTAAAAATAATGTTTTGCCTTCATAACTTTTTAAACCCTACCACTACCACCAGGAAATCCCTGGCCCACTTTAAGGGCCCCGGTCGTCTCCCAATGCGCATAATTTCCATTTAGTGCTACCCCATCGTCAAAACTTAGAGAAACACTTCCCAAATATTTTTATTTATCACTACAGCTATCTCTATAATTTATTTAAGACTACATCACTGGTTGATAGTCTAAGCTGATTTAAAATACTATTAACGAACAAATATTTCTGAATATATGATCGTTGATCAAATGGTTAAAATAGATATACTATTTAACTGTATTAATATAAACCCTAAATTTATAATGCTATCAGTGTGATATTTCAAATAATCTATAAAGCCTAACATCACACCTATTTTGGGACAATTTTTATCTTCCACAAATAACTCCTCTTATCCCAAATCACTCGATCAGGATTGAACACGGCTCCTTCCCTACCATAATAAAATACACAATCCTTACAAATACAGTCTCGTTTTCTAGGAAACGTCTTTTTAAAAATACAAACAATTTTCTTGCAACAAAAATTGATAACGTTTCACTATTTTATAGGAAACTTATAGATGATATATATCAAGAGTGACAGTTGAAAATCACAAGACCTCATGAATGACTATATGAAAGTAGATATAGTAACTTTTATAGCTGTCAGATAAGGTTCTCCCAATAAAAATCCGATTGCAGCTTTTGCTAGTTATTTCACTATGTTAGATTTAAACTTTATCAACAGATCTTGGTGGACCAGACACACACAAAATAAGATAACCATTGATTAATAAACATTATTAATCTCTATTAGCAGGACATATGCAAAATAAAATACCTTTTTCAAGAGCAACAACTTTAAAGAAACCGAAAACTATCTTGACCTGCGACCCGGCTCGTGGTTAATTGTGATTATAAAATAATTTTAATGAGCCTTGAATGTGTGATGACACCCAGCCCCACTCTTCTTGAAGCAAACTTTGTCTAGAGGTGCTAATGTGACCTTCCCACAACGGCCTTCATAACCTTTTTGTCAGGTCTGACAGTTTCTTTACAAATACATCGGATGATCGAACAAGTTAAAGTGTAGTTTGGGCAGGAAACCATCGTGAAGGTCTCTTGAATGGCACGCCAATTAACAAAACCCACACCCACTTTGGTGGCCACATAGTCTAAGGCACTACTTTCACAGCAGACTAGACTGCTGATGACGAGGGGATCGAGGCTTGAATTTCTGTCGGGTGCACTGAAGGTGGTTTTTACCAACCACTCTTTCTCCACGCAAATGGAGGTACACTTCCTCTAAATTCAAACTTACTCATCCCCAATCCAGTGGCGTAATTAGTAGATAAGCGTATAACCAGAACGGGTAGTAAGATAGGTTGTTAAAAAAAACAATAGCCACAGTAGCTAAAAGACGCTGAAGCGTCGTGACGACACTGCTATAAAGACGCTAGAGCAATAGTTCTCAGCCCTTTTCAGATGATGCCCCCCCTTGGTAGCTTATCCAATTCTTAAGTCCCCTCCCCCCTATTTTTTGCGATGGTTATAATAATAAAATGTTTTGTCTTCTAGTCACTTCTTTATTCTAAACAAAAATCCTTGTATCACTGTCAACGTAGTGGTTTAAGACATATGACTGAAAATAATTGTGATGATTGGCACTGTTTTGTTTTCAATCACAAAAACAAAAGAGTGTAAGAGGCTAGAAGGGAAGGGGGGGGGGGGTAAGAGGTGGAACTTCCTTAAACCTCTCCAAACAA
>CABFVX010001232.1:118024-131411 GCA_902151425.1 Timema shepardi
GGGGGTAAGAGTTGGAACTTCCTTAAACCTCTCCAAACAATGTTAACTAATCCTTTTTACTCTACCTCTATGCATTTCCCTTCTCGTTCCGGTTAAAAGGATTATATTTATATTAACTACATCAGGGAGGTAGAGGTGAGCTAGGTAGAATTTTAGAATAAATGTGCCTGAATTTTCTTAGGGGAGATGGGAGACAATTTATTTAAAACCCTACTCAACACACTCACCCCAAACTTCCATTCACAGGCCACTCAGACTAAATGGGAATGAAACTTAGATCGCATTTCCACTGATACGTGTATCAAAAAAATAATACTACTGTTCATTTAGATCAAATTCAAATGTAAATTTTTCAAGACATAAAACATAAAGGTGTGACATTATATAATCATTAATAATTATCATAATATTATATACAAATTGTTGTTATTTCAGCTCATGCATCGTACTCGATTGTCTGGTTGTTACAGTCATTCTTAGTTTTGTGGATGGTTGCAGATGTCTATTTTTGTGGCCTGTGATGCCATGAATCGTTTTATACAACAAAAAAACGTGAAAGTAGTTCTAGGGACTTTTCTAGCTATCATAGAAGGCTATTCATATAAAAATTGAACTACAACTAAAGCTAAGAAAATAAAACCCATCACCCACACTTATTTTATAAGAATTATCAACCAAGACACAACCTTTTCTATTGTCAAATAAGTGAATCTTCATTGGTCAGTCGTCTAGCTTTGCTTAACATGAACACTACCATTGATAGGCTTCTGTATTTTCTTTTATGCTTGCTTTAATTGAAGAAAAATGGTGTCAACAAAAGATAAACTTCACCGAATGGATATAGGACTATTACTTCACAAAATACACAAGATAATACTAAATTAAGTTATCCTTAGATCATAATTAACGCACTTCACAAACTCACGGAAGAATGTGCAGATGATTTCACTTGACGCACTATTCATCAACTAAGATATTCGAAGCTCATGTTTATTTGATAAAGATTTTATTAGTTGAGGTTGTTAATGATTGATATGAATCAACCCCCTCCCCTACCTTTCCCCCTCTCTTTACCCCGAGGTAATCGCACACGCAACTGATGGTATTCTGTCACGATTGTTCACGCAGGTACGTCAAAGGAGGTAGCAACAGAAACTCCTACACGTTCCTGATCCCCTTGGACGACTGCGGTACCACGTCTTCTTGCAGACTGTGCAATTCTGTAGACAACATAATCGTGATCCAGACCGACGACACCGTCCAGGTCAGTTATACTACAACCACAGATATATGTGACGTCATACTTGACCTTGCTCTGGTATGTGCTCTTTCTGCCCAGAGTATGTGGACCAATCACTTTGCGCGGTTTCTGAGAGACAGATCTAGAGCACGAGGCGCAGTTTTCAATGCCGTAATCAAGTAGTGTTTAAAGAGAACCTTCCACCATTCGACTTGCTGCGTGAAATGGCTTTGCCCAGGGGAATCCCAAAAAAGTCATTTTTTTATGAGAGCTGAAGCCCCTTAAGTTGGGGGTGTAGGAAACTCGAGCTAAGAGCAGTGGTTTTTGCAGTTTTTATATAAAAACTTTTTTTGGCTAAAATGAATAAAGAATTGCTCCAGTAGAAACATAAACTTTAGTTTTCTTCACATAATGACTTAAAAAGCTCTTGAATATCTGTCAAGGATTTCCTGGAATTTATATTTGACGTTACTCAAGAAATAAAATTTCACAATTTGAAATTTGAAGTACACAATTTGTGCTATTTTAGTAAACTTTGATGACAATTATTGGTCTACATTTTTATTTAACATATTTTCGGCCAGAGCTATAAAAAATATTACGTAGTTGCACAATATATTTTTAAAATAAATTACAGATATTCTATTTTTTTTATGTTTTAGAAGGAAACCACAGTATTAATACCAAATTCACTACACGTAAACTGACAAAGCAATACCCTCAAATATTTGGGCTTTCTTACAGGAAATTTGGGATGCGGCCCGGAAGATCTCTTGCGCCTCAACAGGCAACAAAAAGAGAGTGCACTTCCGGCCATTCGTGGTCGACATGTTGGAGGTAGTGTCTGTTCCCGTGCCGAATGGTTTGATTGACTGTTGGATGGACATACAGAGGGGGAAATACCCAAACGTGAGTATTAATATATACTCTAGTAGTGACGCCCATTTTGGAGGTAATGTTCATCTCGTTATCCACGGGTTTGATCGACTGTTGGATGAATATAAAGAGAGGAAATACACAAACAGGAATATTAATTTATACTTTTAGTAGTGACGGCCATTTTGGAGGTTACGTCCCTCTCATTATCCATGGGTTTAGTTAATTGTTGAATGGACATACAGAGGGGGGTTACACAAACGTAGGTAATAATCCATACTTTAGTATTGACAGCCATTTTGGAGGTAATGTCCATCTCACTGGTATGGTGATAGAAGAAAACCATTTAGTAACCATCATTACAGGTGATTGGGATTCCAAACTCTACCTTCTCGTCAACGGCAAACCAGACTATACTGAAGTGACGTATTAACTCCGATGCTCACCGATGGGCTTATATAATCAGCGTGTCCAGAAAGTGCCCTGATAGTGAAATACCTGTGTCCAAGTGCAATACGTCCTGACCCGTTGCGACGTGTGTCTCGTTACAGACCTCACCTATTGAAGAGATCATCAAGATCGGCGAGACCCTGACCGTCCTGGTGTACATCAAGGACGAACAGAGGCAGCACGACATCAGGGTGCGGGACTGCTGGGCCTACGACGGTGAAGACTACGACTCCCCGGACACTCACAAGCTCCAGCTAACAGACAACCAGGGATGTCCCATGTGAGTGTGTGTGTGTGTGTCTTCCCAACCCGATTCCTCGAATGTACGTTCCGATGGTTCCAAGAGTGAAGCCGTTCGGACCACAGGCAGATGTACTGATTACTCTAATGTGTTATGTATGAGGAAGGTTGGATTTAGAGGAAATGTATCCACATTTGCGTGTGGAGTGGAATAGCATATGGTAAAAAAACCTACCCTCAGTAGGCCCAACCGGGTTTCTAACCCCAATCTTCCCGTCATCGGGAATCCAATCTATTGCTGATGTGATGCCTTAGACCAGTAATTAATCGCCAACCGGACAATCTCGGGGCAATTTTCGGTAGATCGCGTAGGAAAAACTACAACGTTTTTAAAATTCGATCTTTTGAGTCTTATTAGCTCACAAGTATACTTTCAAATCATATTTGACTGTGACCAGTACCTAAAATTGGGTGACCTGGTGGTCTAGGGGTAAGGTGTCAGACTTCTACGCTGGCATCCGGGGTTTGATCCTCTGTCCCAGAAGAGATTTATCTAATAACCAAACCCTTCATTCATCTCCGACAAGACATCTTGTGAATGTGAGGAATGCCAGGTCTCCACCGTGGTTCGGATTCCACGTTAAACAGTAGGTTCTCCATTTCATCTCACAATCACCCTACCATTACACATTAGCGTAATTGCGTATAACCCGAACTGGTAGTAAGACGCGGGGCTAATAATAATAATAATAGTACCTAAAATTACCTTGGTCAGTCATAATCGGTAATGTTACAAGAAAATTATATACAGGATGATTCACTCGGGATTGAACACCTTTTAAAAAAAACTCATGATTGGAAAGTCATATTTGAATTATTTAAGACTTACCTTGACCCATGACATGTAAGAATGTCTCATATAAGATGCTGGAAGTGCCCACCACCCACGCTCATTCTATGTTCCACATAAAATAGTTCAGTCCCGATTGAATAATATTGTAATTTTGTATGGAAGTATACACTTCATTTCTAATTCTTTTTCTTTTCTTTTCTTGAAGGGTTGGGACATAAGTTTTCAAGGAAAGTTGATTTTAAGGAATAAATAAATATAAGATGTATAAACCGGGGGAAAAGGAAGCAAAATTATAGCGGAGAAAAGAGGGATGATCGTGGGGATTTTGATAAGTTTATAATTTGATCGGAATCTTAAAAGGTTGGCGAACCGTGGCTTGAATAATTTGATAGAACAATTTGAATTATGGACCAACGGCATACATCACTTCCCACGGTACACCTTATGTCTCGAGTGGAATTGAAAGTTGGTTAATCTCCGTGTTGTTGCAGTTCTTATAATTCTTTTTGGTCCAAAATACATACAATATTGCTTCAGAAGATAATCTTAGTTTCATTTTCTACACACAGTTATCTTAAAAGTTCTAAAATGACGGTCAAAGACATCGATAAATTTGATCAGGACACTTCTTCCTTATTTAAAAAGGTCCTCTTCAAATGTCCCCATGCTCATTCAAAATATTCAAGAAATTTGACACTACCATTTGTAGAAAATGTAACTAAACTTGCTTATTGAATCTATATTTTATTTATTTTGGCCATAAAGGTATGTTTTTTTGCTATAAAAACAGTCATAATACATACCGTGACTCACTTTTTACTCCCGCCCCCCCTTTCACCACCTTAAAGTGGTAAAACGTATTTCGTGAAATATTGTTACTCAGCGGATATATATATATATTTTTTTTTTGTACATGGTGTCAAGTTTATCCTCATATTTACACTACTAGGCTTGGGATAAGGAAGGCTGAAATTGAGGAAAAATACCTAAAATCTGCGTGAAAGGAGGATAGAAAACTATTTTCGTAAAAAATATAAACACCCTAAGTACACCCAACTAAGATTAATATCGCAATCTTCCAGTCATTGGAAACAGTAGTTTGTGGATTTGACGCCTTAGATCTTGTATCCATCGATGTGGATATTTGTTGGTTAATCTATAAACCATGTAACGCTGTTGAGAAGAGGATTGAGGGGGGAGCGCTTATATCTACAGGTTGTTACAAGGGTAGGAGGGGGCATATTACAGTATTACGTAACACAGATCTTATACAGAATGGTACATACAATCTTCACATATTTAATAACACTTTATCTTTACTATATTTTTAATTATAAATGACCCGCTTCTTTGGCCACGTGGTCTAACGTGCTACTCTCATGTTGGGGTAGACTTCCTAAGACGGGGAGATCGGGGTTCCATCCCGGTCGGGTGCACTAAGGGTGGTTTTCCAAAATGGTTTTGCAGGCCCCCAGGCAAATTCAGATACATTTCCTCTAAGTTAAGCTTTCATAATCCATAACATATGGATGTAATTAGTACATAGTTGTATAACCCTAACGGGTAGTAATATGCGGTTCTAAAAAAGACAATTAATACATGCTTTAAATTAAACTTAAAATAATATAAAAAGATTCACAATTTTCTACATACCCTTGAACTTAAATTCCAATGATGAAAAAATAAGATTATGGTCAGTGTTTTCACCTGTATTCTCTCTTTTAATGTTAAAAAAAACCTTCCATATGTAATAACGACATTCACTCTTGATGTGAAAAGTTACGTAACACATCTTGAAAAAAGGAGGGGGGGTATAAGGGTCATAATAAATATATACTATTACTTGGTTGTTACATGAAGGCAGGGTGAGGGAGGAGGGTAGAAAAAGTAAGAAAAAAACGTCACTTAGTTCATGGATGACCCGGAAGACACTTGATTTCTTTTCATATTTGAATTCCCTAAAGAGTACGTTCTTCATCTAACAGTATTGTTTGACGGTGAAACTGTTTACACGTGTGAGCCGAAATATAATTATAGTTATAAGTACTAATGATTTAATTCTACATTGTTTTTTCCTTTTCAGTAAAAAGAAGCTCATTACGACCTGGCAAAGGACTCAGCAGACAGGGAAGTCTGGTGCCAGTCTAATCGCCTACACAAGCTTGTCTGCATTCAAGTTCCCTGATAAAATGCAGGTCTACCTTACATGCAACATTGAGGTAAATGTAATATTCGAAATATCTTAGTAAAAATATCAAAATATACGGATTTATATTGGTTTATAGGTATTTTTCGTCATGTAATAATTTATAACTTTAAAAACCAAAAAGGTAAGGTCGAACATAAATAAAATAGTCGGAATATCTGTAACAATTTATTTTGTTTACCCTTCCAAAGTCTTGTTACCATGAAATATGAATTTATCACAGTTCTAGAACAAAAATAGTCACATCAGTAATGAATGGCGGTAAGTGTCAATTTAGGCAATATTGGCAAATTACGTTAAGACAATGGAATCGAATTTGGGAACATTAAATTAACAGGGTAACACCTTATCTCAGTTAATAGCGTGTCTGTCCACTGTGCTAAGATTACTGGGTTCGATTCACGAAATGGCCGAAAAATGTATTTTTGGTAAAATAAGGTTTTCCCCCTTTCATAGTGATAAATTAACGGTCGGGGGCTGGTTGTGTTGCCTGTTCTAGATTTTAGTTAGTTTATAAGTCGTATGAGGATATATTCAATCGGTTCAGAAAGTGCAAGTTAAGTACTTCAAATAAATGAAAAATTAAATTAACTAGCCAACGCTTTACCTAGATTTGTACTGGATAATAGCGTACATTCTTTTGGCATCACGTCTTACTACCCGTTCGTATTGTACACAGATGTATTAATTCACTAATGGTTTTATAGTTAAGATTATATTATATGAAGTGTACCCTCATTTGCATTGAGGGAAAGTGGAAAACAATTTTGGAAAAAACCTCATTAGGCCTACACCCGCCCGAAATTTTAACCTCAATCTCCCCATCATCAGCAGTTTAGTGTACTGCGAGAGAAGCGCCATAGACCATGCGGCCACTGAAGTGGGTGTCATACCCTAGTCATTATTAAAAAATATATATAACGAAGCAAAAATGTGAGATCATTGCCGTGCCGTGGGGCGCTGCCAGCGTAAGAAGAGTTAGTTTAGACTGTACTTGTGTTATGTTCTCACCACTCTCTGTGCTCTTATACTTCCTAAAGTAGAAATACAAACATACTTGTGTCGATATCTAGATGTTCGAACTTTGAATCAAATTAGTGTGTACCTCTACCTATGTGCTCTAGTGGTCAGAGTTTCTGGCTACAAATCCAGTGGTCCCTGGCTCGATTACTGGGACCTCCAGATTTTTCTGTGAAGCGGTGGGTCTGAAACGAGGATTTAAGCTCAGTCTCGTAAGGACAATTAAGGAGCTAATTGAATAATTAAGTAGCGGCTTCTATCTAGAAAAATTAGGTTGACGTCCGGAGGATTCGTTGTGTTGACCACATGACACCCTCAATTCACAGATTTTGGTATTATCATATCAAACATGCAGAGACTGATCGGTCGGTATAGTTAGCTTGCAGACTAAGGCCATGGAGTTGACTTTATAACTAAATATTTAAGACAACATTTTATAGGCTTTAGTTTGAATTTATGGGTGGCACATTTAAGAATGAATATGGATTTAGATTCTGAGAATAATGCATTTTAAACATATTCATAAATAATATCTTTAATGTTTCAGATTTGTTTCGGTGAATGCGAAGGCCGATGCGGGGGTGAACCCTCCATTCCTATTTCGACAGTAGTACCACCCACCCCGGTAACAAGGCCAACACCACCTCCTAGGCCTGTGTGTTATCCTGGCAGCAAGAACCCCGCTTGTCCTCAAACAACCACATACCTGCCTCCTGTGACAACCACAGAGCCCCCACTTCGTTGTTACCCAGGAAATCCCGATCCTAGATGTCCAAAACCAGTTACCCAGCCTCCACTTCGTTGTTACCCAGGAAATCCGGATCCTAGATGCCCCCAAACTACCACTCAACCTCCACTTAGATGTTACCCAGGAAATCCGGATCCTAGATGCCCCAAAACAACTACCCAGCCTCCACTTCGTTGTTACCCCGAAAATCCGGATCCTAGATGCCCCAAAACAACTACCCAGCCTCCACTTCGTTGTTACCCAGGAAATCCGGATCCTAGATGCCCCCAAACTACCACCCAACCTCCACTTAGATGTTACCCAGGAAATCCGGATCCTAGATGTCCCCAAACAACTACCCAGCCTCCACTTAGATGTTACCCAGGAAATCCGGATCCTAGATGCCCCCAAACTACCACCCAACCTCCACTTAGATGTTACCCAGGAAATCCGGATCCTAGATGTCCCAAAACAACTACCCAGCCTCCACTTAGATGTTACCCTGGAAATCCGGACCCTAGATGTCCCCAAACTACATCACTTCTCACTACTTATTTACCTCCAACTACAACAGAACCTCCATTAAGATGTTACCCTGGTAATCCTGATCGTAGATGTCCCCAAACTACTACCCAGCCTCCACTTAGATGCTATCCAGGAAATACAGATCCTAGATGTCCCCAAACTACTACCCAACCTCCACTAAGATGCTACCCAGGAAATCCAGATCCAAGATGTCCCCAAACTACAACACTTCCCACTACTTATTTACCTCCGACTACAACAGAACAACCATTAAGATGTTACCCTGGTAATCCTGATCGTAGATGTCCACAAACTACTACCCAGCCTCCACTTAGATGCTATCCAGGAAACCCAGATCCTAGATGTCCCCAAACAACTACCCAACCTCCACTTAGATGCTACCCTGGAAATCCGGACCCAAGATGTCCCCAAACCACTACCCAACCTCCACTTAAATGTTACCCAGGAAATACAGACCCTAGATGCCCCCAAACGACCACCCAGCCTCCACTTCGCTGCTACCCAGGAAATCCAGATCCTAGATGTCCTCAAACTACTACCCAGCCTCCACTTAGATGTTACCCAGGAAATCCGGATCCAAGATGTCCCCAAATTACTACCCTGCCTCCACTTAGATGTTACCCAGGGAATCCAGATCCAAGATGTCCCCAAACAACTACCCAGCCTCCACTTAGATGTTACCCAGGAAATCCGGATCCTAGATGTCCCCAAACCACCACTCAGCCTCCACTAAAATGTTATCCAGGAAATCCTGATCCTAGATGTCCAAAACCAGTTACCCAACCTCCACTTAGATGTTATCCAGGAAACCCGGATCCAAGATGTCCCCAAACTACAACACTTCCCGCTACCTACTTACCTCCAACTACAACAGAAACTCCGTTAAGATGTTACCCAGGTAATCCTGATAAAAGATGTCCTCAGGCAACCACGGAACCACCTCTTAGATGTTACCCAGGTAATCCTGATAAAAGATGTCCTCAGACAACCACACAGCCACCTCTGAGATGCTACCCTGGTAATCCTGACCCAAGATGTCCCCAAACAACCACTCAACCACCTCTGAGATGCTACCCAGGTAATCCTGATAAAAGATGTCCTCAGACAACCACACAGCCACCTCTGAGATGCTACCCAGGTAATCCTGACCCAAGGTGTCCTCAAACAACCACAGAACCACCTCTTAGATGTTACCCAGGTAATCCTGATAAAAGATGTCCTCAGACAACCACACAACCACCTCTAAGATGTTACCAAGGTAATCCAGACCCAAGATGTCCTCAAACAACCACTCAACCACCTCTGAGATGTTACCCAGGTAATCCTGATAAAAGATGTCCTCAGACAACCACACAGCCACCTCTGAGATGCTACCCAGGTAATCCTGACCCAAGGTGTCCTCAAACAACCACAGAACCACCTCTTAGATGCTACCCAGGTAATCCCGATAAAAGATGTCCTCAAACAACCACACAGCCACCTCTAAGATGTTACCCAGGTAATCCTGACCCGAGATGTCCTCAAACAACCACACAGCCACCTCTGAGATGTTACCCAGGTAATCCTGATCCACGTTGCCCACAAACCACTACCCAACCTCCATTGAATTGTTATCCTGGTACGCCTGATACACGCTGTCCGAATCCTAGCACTCGACCACCAGCCACTTATCTTCCCCCAGTAACAACTGAACCTCCCTTAAGGTGCTACCCTGGTAATCCAGACAAACGATGTCCTCAAACAACCACACAGCCACCTCTGAGATGCTACCCAGGTAATCCTGATCCAAGATGTCCTCAAACAACTACTCAACCACCTCTGAGATGCTACCCAGGTAATCCTGATCCAAGATGTCCTCAAACGACCACACAGCCACCTCTGAGATGCTACCCTGGTAATCCTGACCCAAGATGCCCAATAGCTATAACTCAACCTCCCACAACATCTGTAATACCTACAACTACTCAAAAACCTTTGAGATGTTACCCAGGTAATCCTGATCCAAGGTGTCTTCAAACAACCACACAGCCACCTCTGAGATGCTACCCTGGTAATCCTGACCCAAGATGTCCTCAAAAGACCACACAGCCCCCTCTGAGATGCTACCCTGGTAATCCTGACCCAAGATGTCCTCAAACAACCACACAGCCACCTTTGAGATGCTACCCTGGTAATCCTGACCGAAGGTGTCCTCAGACAACCACACAAAAACCTTTAAGATGTTATCCTGGTAATCCTGATCCAAGGTGTCCTCAAACAACCACACAACCACCTCTTAGGTGTTACCCTGGTAATCCTGACCCAAGGTGTCCTCAAACAACCACAGAACCACCTCTTAGATGTTACCCAGGTAATCCTGATAAAAGATGTCCTCAAGACAACCACACAGCCACCTCTGAGGTGCTACCCAGGTAATCCTGACCCAAGGTGTCCTCAAACAACCACAGTACCACCTCTTAGATGTTACCCAGGTAATCCAGATAAAAGATGTCCTCAGACAACTACTCAACCCCCCTTGAGATGTTACCCAGGTAATCCTGATCCAAGGTGTCCTCAAACCACTACAGAACCACCACTGAGATGTTACCCAGGTAATCCTGATAAAAGATGTCCTCAAACAACCACTCAACCACCTCTGAGATGTTACCCAGGTAATCCTGACCCAAGGTGTCCTCAAACAACCACAGAACCACCTCTTAGATGTTACCCAGGTAATCCAGATAAAAGATGTCCTCAAACAACTACTCAACCCCCTTTGAGATGTTATCCAGGTAATCCTGATCCAAGGTGTCCTCAAACAACTACAGAACCACCCTTGAGATGTTACCCAGGTAATCCTGATAAAAGATGTCCTCAAACAACGACTCAACCACCCCTGAGATGTTACCCAGGTAATCCTGATAAAAGATGTCCTCAGACAACCACTCAACCACCTTTGAGATGCTACCCAGGTAATCCTGATCCAAGATGTCCCCAAACAACCACAGAACCACCTCTGAGATGTTACCCAGGTAATCCCGACCCAAGATGTCCCCAAACAACCACACAGCCACCTCTGAGATGTTACCCAGGTAATCCCGACCCAAGATGTCCCCAAACCACCACACAGCCACCTCTGAGATGTTACCCAGGTAATCCTGACCCAAGGTGTCCTCAGGCAATCACACAACCTCCTCTAAGGTGTTACCCTGGTAATCCTGACCCAAGATGTCCTCAAACCACCACGCCACCACCAACGTACATACCGCCGCCTGCCACTACCACTCCGTTTTTCTGTCCCTGTTTAACACAATCAACTACAACACCTAAGCCTTCTTCTCTACCGGTTTGTTATCCTGGTTCTCTCGATCCTCGATGTGCCCCCCCAACCACAACTCAGCGTCCTACAACCACGCGCCTCATCTGCTACCCAGGATCCCCTGATCCTAGATGTCCTACCACCACGACTTTGCGTCCTACTACCACGCGCCTCATCTGCTACCCAGGATCCCCTGATCCTAGATGTCCTACCACCACGACTTTGCGTCCTACTACCACGCGCCTCATCTGCTACCCAGGATCTCCTGATCCTAGATGTCCTACCACCACGACTTTGCGTCCTACTACCACGCGCCTCATCTGCTACCCAGGATCTCCTGATCCTAGATGTCCTACCACCACGACTCTGCGTCCTACTACCACGCGCCTCATCTGCTACCCAGGATCCCCTGATCCTAGATGTCCTACCACCACGACTCTGCGTCCTACTACCACGCGCCTCATCTGCTACCCAGGATCCCCTGATCCTAGATGTCCTACCACCACGACTTTGCGTCCTACTACCACGCGCCTCATCTGCTACCCAGGATCCCCTGATCCTAGATGTCCTACCACCACGACTTTGCGTCCTACTACCACGCGCCTCATCTGCTACCCAGGATCCCCTGATCCTAGATGTCCTACCACCACGACTTTGCGTCCTACTACCACGCGCCTCATCTGCTACCCAGGATCCCCTGATCCTAGATGTCCTACCACCACGACTTTGCGTCCTACTACCACGCGCCTCATCTGCTACCCAGGATCTCCTGATCCTAGATGTCCTACCACCACGACTTTGCGTCCTACTACCACGCGCCTCATCTGCTACCCAGGATCTCCTGATCCTAGATGTCCTACCACCACGACTCTGCGTCCTACTACCACGCGCCTCATCTGCTACCCAGGATCCCCTGATCCTAGATGTCCTACAACCACGACATCGACGTCTACCCCGGGGCCAACGTATTTGCCACCTACTGAACTCCCTCCGGGCTGTTTCCCCGGGTCTTCGGACAAAATATGTGTTGGTTTTGAAAGTGGGAAAGTGATCACTCAAGTTAAACCCCCGAGATGTTTCCCTGGCACCAACGACCCAAGCTGCTATTCGGAGGACACGGACTCTTCATTGATAATATCCGAAGGAAGGACAACGACGGTCCCTCCACCGAACGTCGTGACGAGTTCTGTGACCAAGCAGAGAGAGGACGGGGATTTCCACGGGAAGGACCAGGACCCACGATATCACGCTTTCCATTCATGTGAGTCCTTTTAACTTGATCATACACAAACATTATTGTAATCATTAAGCTTTGTTGGTCTCCAGATTATGTATCCTCGAACCCAATAAAACAGGTCTAGCATTTATATCTGTGTGTTTGTCCCCATGTCTGTCTGATTGTTTCCATGTCAGTCTGTCCGTCCCCCATGCATCTCTTTCTGACCCCATGTTTGTCTCTCTGGCCCCATGTTTGTCTGTCTGTCCTCATGTTTGTCTGTCTGTCCCCATGTTTGTCTGTCTGTCCCCATGTTTGTATGTATGTATGTCTGTCCCCATGTTTGTCTGTCTGTCCTCATGTTTGTCTCTCTGGCCCCATGTTTGTCTGTCTGTCCCCATGTATGTATGTCTGTCCCCATGTTTGTCTCTCTGGCCCCATGTTTGTCTGTCTGTCCCCATGTTTGTATGTATGTATGTCTGTCCCCATGTTTGTCTGTCTATCTGTCCTCATGTTTGTCTGTCTGTCCTCATGTTTGTTTGTATGTCCTCATGTTTGTCTGTCTGTCCCCATGTTTGTCTGTCTGTCCCCAAGTTTGTCTGTCTGTCCCCATGTTTGTCTGTCTGTCCCCAAGTTTGTCTGTCTGTCCCCATGTTTGTCTGTCTGTCCTCATGTTTGTCTGTCTGTCCCCATGTTTGTCTGTCTGTCCCCATGT
>CABFVX010001232.1:147692-180593 GCA_902151425.1 Timema shepardi
CCATTTATCTCCAGTGTTTATAAATGGTGGCGTTTATAAGGAGCATTGCTAAGTGGCCCCGTCTGAAGGTGCCCTTAATGTGGGGATTTAGGGGACGCTAGGAAAGATTCATGTTTTTTTGCAGGTTTTATATCAAAACAGTTTTTGGTCAAAATTTAAAAAAAATATTTCTCCAGTACAGACATAGTTTAATTTTCTTCACAGATGTTGTTGGCATTTAATGACAATTTTCTCTCTTCATTTAAAAAGTTTGTCATTACAATTAATTTAAATGAGCTTTTAAAAAAAAGATACCCGGACACTAGAATTTAATTCAGGACCTTGGTTTAGCACACAAATGCTCTACCACTAAGCTATTTATGAACCTCCCTTTGGTCATTCTTCCCTCATATCTTAAAGCTGAGTCTGTGTTGGACGTGTGGGAATCGTCAGTTACACACGAACGATCAAATGTAACGCAAGCTATCAGATAACACAGCCATCTGTGACTCTGGGTGTTTTCCTACCAACCCCCCACCCCCTCTATTACTGTTTCCAGCCTGGGACCTAGGTCAGGCCAACTATACATAGATAGTACAATTTACATTAATTTAGAAGTTTCTCATCTAATTCCACTTTGCTTATTAAAAACATCCCAAATACATTACAATGTTTTTTTTTATTAGATTGGTACATATTGCATCTATTTAAAATAGAATATTGAATGCTTCTTATTATCATCAACGTTAGGTGTGCTGTCTCACGACAGGTCCATTCTTTTTGTCAGTGGACTTAGAACGCCAGTGTGCCCTCTCCTCTGCCTCCTTCTTCAGCCCCCAGAAGTTTCTTCATTCCTTCAAGTCATCCAATATTTGAATCCCCTCTTCCTAAGCTCCTATCACATAGTAATTTAACTAATTATCATATTATTACAAAATATTTTCTGTTATTGAATTATGAACCTCATAATTACGCACCTGCTATCGATACTTGTATAAAATATTATTTACATCAAAAATTGGTTTTCCCCCCTTATGGTCTTATCTTTAAATAATAGATAGATATTATGAAATATATTTTAAAGAAAGAAATAAATGTACCTCTTAGCATAAATTATTTTGTAATTTATCTGTTGCGTACTTGAGCATAACCTTGCTTTTCTACCTTCGATGGAGCTTCTGAAACTATTTGGCACATTTCTTCGCAACAAAGACTTCCGAGGCAAATTCTCTTCGTATTAATAAATAAAATGTAGGCCTACATTAACTTACAGTGATGTAAGATACTTGACCATAAATTTAGCGTTGTGACTAGTTTAAGAACATTACCTTGCTGTGACGTCATGTCGGGTCTAGATAAGAATTCCCATGTTAGTGTATTTACGCTTTATTCGGCGAATTTCAAAGATATTAAGTTGAAACAAAGACCATAATCCTAAGGTGTCGGAAAATTATTATTTTTATCTTTGAGTAGTTTAGTTGTAGATATCTTTTTTTATAAGCCATCTACAACTTAGACTATTTAGCTTGGTCACAAAAATTGCCTTTTAGAGTCTTCCTGCCAAGAATAAGATTAAAATACCCCGCATATGCTTATCTCCGATAGAAAACAAGAAATTAATTTGAAAGAGCAAGTCAATGTTTTTTCAGGTGCAAATTGTATAGTGAATGTGTAAACTTGTCAGAGGAAGAGGGGAAGTTCTAACAGCCGATAAACAAGAGTCCTCGCAAGGTGAGATGCTTATTTTCTTCCCTCTATTTCTATTTGGTACATTGGTGTCTAAGTGTGATAGTGCTTAGAGTGCTTAGAGTCAAGTTAAGATGGAACCCGATTCGCAAAATAGCTTCGAAACCACCAAGTAGGCAACGTTGTTAGTAGTAACAATTATTGCAGACCCTAAATTAATTCGGAATTTGAAAACTATTTTAAAAGTGTACTTTGTCTTCAATGCGCACCTCATTTTGGGGGGTATAGGCCTACATTTTAGACATATTTGGTTATAGCTTGTTCTTTGGTTCAAAATCCATTAGGAATTCCCTTACAACAAACCCAATATATTGGTCTTGTTTTCTTGTATGTAATAAAATGTTAAATAAAACGATAAGGCTAAGGCCTTGTGCTCAATTTTTATACCAAGGTATCTTTCAACTGTGAAATATGATTGTTTTGTACTGTACATACAGAAACCTAGATTGTAATAAAAACAAACTCCATGGCGTGAGCCCACAGACCAGCCATACCAACTGAGCGGCCGCCGCCATTAGCGATGATAGTGCCAACATTTTTGGATCGAAAAATCATGTTGTAAACACGTTGAGAAATCCGGCCGTTTATCTTAGTTTTCTAAACTGGAGCTGCTACTTATTTATTCAATTAGCTCATCATCCGTCTTCACGCGGCTGAGTTTGACTCCGTTCCAGAACCATACATTTTGAAAGTGCAGGGAATCAAACCCGAGACCTCTGGATATGTGACTAGAAGCTCTGAGCACGAGACTAGAGAGATGGTCAAATTTTATTAAACTTTTTAAAACAACAACAATGTATTGAAGTCTATGTAATATACAAACAAACAAACAAATATCCATTGGTCGAGATTTGTAAAGCTAAAAATAAAATGAGTTTCCTACTTTGGTTTTCCATATCCCTTATCAAGTGAATGGTAGTTAATTTATTTAAAATTAACGCTACTAATAATTTATTCTGAGGCTCAGTAACAATTTTTTTCGAAAATAGATGGTGCTCACTTCTGTATGGTGTTAACTATTTTAGGTATTTTAACGTGCACTTTCTGAACCGACTGAATATATCAGCACACAAGAATTTCTATGAGCGAGTGTGAAAGAGCCTATCAATTTTGCCGGGAAAGGTATTTTCACATATCTTCCAGGGTTAATTTACATTCTACAATCGATATGGGAGAGAGTTACCCACCTCATTGGCGTAGTTGGCTAACGCGCTAGTTTAGTGTTGAGATAGACTGCCTAGGACGAGGATATTGAGGTTCCAATCTCGGTCTGATGAACTGGAGGTGGTTTTCATAAATGATTTTCCACTTTACCTACACGCAAATGTGAGCTCGCTTCCTCTAAATTCAACCTTCTTAATTTTTAATCCATTAGCGTAATTAGTACTTAAGCGTATAATCCGAATGGGTAGTAAGACGTGGCGCTA
Organism: Timema shepardi; assembly: GCA_902151425.1. Taxonomy (NCBI): domain Eukaryota; kingdom Metazoa; phylum Arthropoda; class Insecta; order Phasmatodea; family Timematidae; genus Timema; species Timema shepardi. The sequence goes on from CABFVX010001232.1 coordinate 150,845, forward strand.
AATAAAAAAAAGAAGATAAGCATCAGGTTCTTTGGTGAGTACTTTATTCCAAGATCACCAAAAAATAAGTAATTACTACAATATAACTATAATAAATTCATTTATTAATGTATTAAAGTATTATCATTAATTCTTTATAATATACTCACAATTTGTCTGCGCCAAGGAGATTGCAGGTAGGCTCATTAGAAGAAAAGGCACAAATGACAACATTATCTCAAACTGGAAAATTAAACGTTACGATATTAGTTGGTGAAAATATCATATCAACAGAAAGAAACACTTTTCAAAATTTGATTGAATTTAATATAAAACAAGATTTATGAAGACATACATAAATAATTAGGAAATAAATTAAATTGATGGGGGATATAATAAATGTAATGTTTTACCTTATTATGGATACACTGATTTGAAAATATATTTCTCTCTCCAGAGGTTCATTGAAAAATAATTCAAATAAATATAATAAAATTGTTGGGGAACTGATAACGGATACTCAAGATGATTTATTCTTATAAAAAATAAAAATCAATTTTATTACTTAGCCAAGAGCTATTTTGATTGCTATTTTATATTTTAAAGATTAAGTTTTATCTTAATAGTGAACAGTAAACATGCAATGCCACTTAAAACACAGCAAAACACTCTATTGGGAACCAATATTAATTATATTATAAATACCCATTATTGTGATTAGAATAGTTCTTGCGTTCTCATATAGAGAATGTATTGAAATCGTAATTATTACTATTATCATTATTGCATCGAGATGTATGTCCTATATTCCGTGAATTAAAAACACAAGATCTGTTACTCGATTTGTTTGCCACGTGGTCTAACGCGCTACTCTCGTTTTGGACTAGACTGGCAACGACGGGGAGATCTAGGTTTGAATCTTGGTCAGATAGTTTTTACAAAATGGTTTTCAACTTTATCTCTCTCTCTTAACACAAATGCGGGTAAAATTCTCATCAATATAACCTCCCTAATCCCTAAAATTATTAGCGTAATTAGTACACAAGCGTCTAGCAAGGACGGGTCGTGAGACTTGGTGCTAAAAAAGAAGAGTAGATATGCTACCATATCTGTCTCTCTTTCCCTCTGTCTGTAAATGAGGCTCCAGGGGAAAACAGTTTTATGTGTTTCATTTAAACATAATAATTAGATGATAAATAGTCATACAAGGATGAAACTACGATTAGAATTTTACACATAAAATTAAGGATAATTTACTGATTTATGAAAAGTCGAGATATTTCAAAAATAGCTTATCGGTTTTGCTCAAAATGGGGTTTTTGGGGATTATTAAAAAAATATATGTTTTAATAAAAAATAATAAATCGTGGTGAGTTTACTGATAACTGATTTTTGAAGATTTTATTATTTTATTAACATCAGTAACAATTTTATTCAAAATATATCTTTGAAAAGAGTGTTTAAGATGACTACCAAAATAATAATAATATATAATTTTAGGGGAAATTATTGAATGCGTGGCTTACTAATAAATAATGATATCTTTTTTAAGATTGTTTTCCAAATTATAATAGATTACATTTGAAATATGTAAGATTACCTCATACTATTTATTTAATTAGTAAGGTTATGGCTCGAATAAGGTTTGGGTGTACTAATATTTTTTAAGTATTTTTGTTATTATTTCTCTAAGCAAATAAGGATACTTATCCTTTGATTTATACCTTCATAATCCTTACCCTATTAACGTAATTAATATGGGAATATCCCGTACGGGTATTAATATGTGGTTAAATTTGTTTTGAGGGATAATATTGCACATTATTCTATTTCTATCATAGAGAGAACCAAATAAAACACTAAAATAATAGCTACGGTTTAAAAAACAAAACACGTAAAGTGTATCAGAATATCGTTGATCAGAATCGTTCCGATAAGCACTAGAACTTTCAAAGTGTCATTGTGTTTATCCTTAAGTGCACTCACCAACCAAGCCCTCAATTAAACTTGAATTGGCTTTGACTAGCAACTTACCGACTGACGAAAACCTCATTATCTTTATACATTCACTTCAAACAGTCAGTGATATGTAACTTTAATTAAGGACTGATTACAGTAGAGCATCTTTAAATAAATTGTCGCCTTCCTGAATAAAAAGTTCTAATTAATATTATTGGAATGCACAACGTATTATTGGAATGATTGTATTCAGAATTAAGTGTGTGATAGAATTTTTTTTATTAAAATAAGGTATTATATTACCAGCCACATAGTGTAGTGGTCAGTGTACATGGCTACGAGCCAAGGGGTTGCGGGTTCAATTCCTAGGGTTGGTAAATTAGGCTTAAGTTAGGTTTAAGACTCCCACTGGCCCACAACTCCATATTCACCATCAACATATCATCCCATTGCGGGTACGTGTGTGATCTAATCAAATAAAGCAGTGATTATTAACCGGGGGTTCTCTAAAACTAATTTAAAATGTTATTTTCTAATTACTGGAGTCAATTATCTTAAATTTTAGGTTTAGATTGAGATGATGTAAGCATGATGTAAGCATGTAAGTACAGTAGTCTCTTGATTTTCTAGGGTAATGAAAGGGAGGGTAAGCACGTATAATAGAATTCACGGATGGTACAAATAATCCCCATCTGTTTATCATCGCCATTCAAAATTTGCTGCCCTATTTATGTGAAAAGGGAATTTCCACAATGGTAAATATTAAAACGAAGCGGTGAAATCGACTTCGAATTGACTCCTGAATGCGAATAGAATTAATTAATACAATTGAAATAAGAATAGACATATTAGTGGAAAGTGTCCGACACCAGGGTCCAATTAAATACATTTAAGGAAGTTAATTTCTATTTTTATTTGTTTGTTATTATAATCAGTATACAAAGCCACTATTTTAGAATGAATCTTAATGATTTAAATGGGTCGTGAAAATATTTTAGGATATTTAGGGGGCCGCGAGTAATGAAAGGTTAAGAACCACTGAAATAGAGTATTTGAAAAGAGAGCCATCGTAGTTTGTCAATGGATCCACAAACACTTTCATCTGTTGCCAACAGAGTGTGCGTGCTTGCGTTATCGATACCTTAGTGAGTTTAGCATGATTATTTCTGCCAATTTAACCAAGAACGACATAAAATTAAAATGAAGAATCATTGTGTTTATTGGTTATATTTATTTGAGTCCCAAACACCATTTTTATTTTATAAATTATTTTCTATCATTTGTTAGGGATGAGGTAGATTATATATAGTGGAAATGTATCCGCATTTGTGTGGGAAGCCATTTTGGAAAACCCACCAGTAGTACACCCAACTGGGATTTGAACCCCGGTTTCACCATCATCGAGATGCATTAGACAATTCGATCATCAAAGCGGTTTCTTTAAGTTGTTATTTAATGAGTAAATAAAGAAGCATATATATTATTATTTCAAACTTTTTTTTAAAAAACATTTTATAAACTTATCGAACTTATCGAAACTAGTTGTCAAATGGTGACTGGTCACACAGCATCACAACTTAAGAGGAAAGGGATTACTTACTACTAGAATCTTCTATCAGTAAACTCCAACTTTTCTATATTTTTTATAATTCCTTATTAATTTTTCACCATTTTGTAACATAATTTCCTCAAACTAATTTCTTATTCTTTCTGTTTCAATTAAAAAATAAAACAAAGTACATAATCATCAATTATAAGTATTAAAATATTTCGTGAACAACTTAAATTGTATTTACAATAGAAAATATTTGACTATTGTGCATGAACCCGATACTCTTAATTGTAATGTGTCTCAATTTAATATGTTTGTTTATTCTTACAAATTATTATTATTATTATTATTATTATTATTAGCACCGCGTCTTACTACCCGTTCGGGTTATACGCACTTACGCTAATGTGCAATGGTAGGGTGATTGTGAAATGAAATGGAGGACCTACAGTTTAACGTGGAATCCGAACCACGGTGGAGGCATGGCATTCCCCACATTCACAAGATGTCTTGTCAGAGGTGAAGGAAGGGTTTGGTAATCAGATAAATCTGTGCCGGGACCGAGGATTGAACCCCGGACGCCAGCATAGAAGTCTGACACCTTACCCCTAGACCACCAGGTAACCATTATTCTTACAAAGCCTCTTATGATTGTTTGCTATCATTCTTTGTAATATGAAATTAATTGTGTTTCATGTGCGTACATTTTATAAACATGTTTGATATATTTTAATACAACTCTTTGGGGTTTAAAAAAAATTAATCTCTTTTAACTACACTGATTTATTCACAAATAATTTAGTTTGTGGTATTCAGTAGTTAATTAACTATTTCGTAGCTTTTATTTATAGAACATTGTATAGTTTTAAAAATTATTATAAGCACCACATCTTACTACCCGCTTGGGTTATACGCACTTACGCTAATGTGTAATGGTAGGGTGAATGTGAGAGGAAATGGAGGACCTACAGTTTAACTTGGGATCCGAACCACGGTGGAGGCCTGGCATTACTCACATTCACAAGTTGTGATTAATACACTAGTATTAAAAAAGAGTTCAAAAAGTTTTTAATAATATATTCTTGATTAACATATGTAAAAATATAGTAAAACTATATTTGCAATTAATATAAACCTTAAAAAAAAAGAATCTAAATAAAAACCCACAGAACTAGTTTTAGCAAACTTGGTTGTAGTAAACATGTTGTGGGTCTGTTTTTTCCTTTTGAATCACTCACGTGTGTGCAAATAAATATGAGGGAGACGTAAGGAAGAAGATTGTACGCAAGAGAAATAGGAAAGAGGGCCAAGAATAAAGAAAACACATACATCAAACTAGACCAAAACAATAATAATTGTTTTATGGGGAGGAAAACTGATATTATCGTCTGGCCATGTTTTCCTTGTTTGATTTCTCCCAAAAAAAAAAACTTTCTTTTTTTGCATTTGACAAGCAGCGAGTAACGTTAAAGATTGGCTAGTACGTCATTTATATTATTACTATTTTTATTATTATTATTATTACTATTATTGGAAGGGAACATAGAATTGGCGCACGTGGTAGGTTTTCAAAAGGACTTGGAGACTATCTGAAAGAAAAGAAAGAAGAAAAACCATCTGTTTTTGTCTGCAAAGGTTCCCCCCCTCCCCCTCACTCTCATCTACGGAAACAATAATTCGTCTTCTAGATATTGCGATGTGTCAAGTTCTGCCATATAGGAACGTAACCCCATTTCTCCCTTTCCCATTCCTCTCCGCCCCTTTTTCAAGTCCAGCATTGGGGTCAAAGGTCATGTCCAAATGTAGTCAAATTCTCCCTTTCGCTTAGGTCATACTTATACAATTTATCAAGGTTGGGAAGCTATGTAGGGAACGTGAGTTAACGGAAGTGTTTTTTCAGTTTTTATAGCAATACTTGTCTGAGATAAATAAAATATTGTTCCAGTAGAAACAAAGAGTTTAATTTTCTTCACATTAAGACGTCAACAGTTGTTGAATGTCTGTCATGAGCATAGTGACATTAGATGAGAAACTTTTTAAATGAAGAGAAAAAGTTGTCATTGAATTCCAGGACACCCTTGACAAATATTCAACAACTGTTGATATCACCATGTAAAGAAAATTAAACACTATGTTTGTATTAAAACAATATTTTATTTATTTTGGACAAATAAATATTTTCATATACCAGGTTTTTTTAAACATTTTTTATTGTTTGTGCCATGGAACCCTTTATCAGTTTGGAAAAGCCTATGGACTCATTCTCAGAATAATGTTTTAAATTTGTTAAATAAATAAGATTTAACGAGACCAATAAGTTTATAAAATGTTTAAAAATAAGTTTGAAATAGTAATATATATATATGCTTCCTTATTTACTCATGAAATAACAACTTAAACAAACGACTTTGATGATCGAATGGTCTAATGCATCTCAGTGATGGCAAAACGGGGGTTCAAATCCCAGTTGGGTGTACTGCTGGTGGGTTTTCCAAAATGGCTTCCCACACAAATGCGGATACATTTCCACTACATGTAATCTACTTCATCCCTAACAAATTAATCAATTTGCGTAGTTATACAAATACGTACGGCCCAAACAGTTAGACAGACCCGGTGCAAAAAAAACTATTTTCAATTTCCTTTATTAAAGTGATGACCAGCAGTTTCACTCTCTTAGGTCACCTTGGTGATCTTGAGGGTAAAGTTCTCGTCTCAGGGCCCGATGACCACGGGATCAAACCCAACCAGGGTCGACGGATATAAAAATGTCGGTCCCATGTCGATTGTGGCAAGAAATATAACAGTTGAGGATATATGTAAATCGGCCGGGGTTCAATCCTCGGTCCCGGCACAGATTTATCTGATTACCAAACCCTTCCTTCATCTCTGACAAGACATCTTGTGAATGTGGGGAATGCCAGGCCTCCACTGTGGTTCAGATTCCACGTTAAACTGTAGGTCCTTCATTTCATCTCACGATCACCCTACCACTACACATTAGCGTAAGTGCGTATAACCCGAACGAGTAGTAAGATGCGGTGCTAATAATAATAATAATAATAATAATAATATATGTAAATATCTTTCCTGGCAAAATAGGTAGGCCCTTTCATTCTCACACATAGAAATTCTCGTGTGTTGATACAATCAATCACTCAATCAATTACATACCTCAAATAGAAAAAACTCTACCTATGATAGTCCAGCACTGAAAAACACATAAATAGACAACGGCAACTTAATTAATTTAATAGGAAGCAATAATTGTATCCAAACAACAATTAAATTAGTAAACTGATTACCGATACACTAAATTAACACAGTGAGGTAAAGTGATCAAAATAAGCAAAACATGACAATGTGCCTCAGGCTAATAAGTACCCCTTCATCATAAGATTATTTAGGGTCGATGTTATTGAGTGACCTTAGTACACCACCCACTTCTATGGCAACGTGGTCCAAGACACTACTCTCACTGTAGATTAGACTGCCATTGACTGGGAGATCAAGGTTCGGATCCCATCCGGGTGTACTGAGGGTGGTTTTTCCAAAATGGCTTACCACTCTCTCTTTTTCTATGCACATTCTAATGCACGTAACAAAAAAATATAAACCACTAGCTTAACTACTAGGCCTACATAAGAGTATAAACTGGACGGGTAATAAGCCGTAGTGCTAAAAATATTAATAAAAAAATAGTACACCAGTATGTTAATCATTGTAATTACGATAATATCCGTATGGAGAAGATCACAAATATTCAAGTAACTTAAATTAGTTTAAGAAATGTCACCTAGACACGGGAATCGAACCCAGGGCCTTTAGCTTGGCACGCCAATGCTTCTCCACTGAGCTATCTAGAATTCTTCCCCTACTTGGGTCTATTTTTCCTTATGGTTCAAGACTGAGTCTGTGATGGACGTGTGGAAATTGTCAGTTACATATGAGTGATCAAGAGTATCTCGAACAATCAGAAGCCCCATGTTCGATTCCCAGATGGTATCTTGGGTATTTTTCCGGAAAGGGGAGTCACCCAGACGGTCACTAAAATTTGGTTAGTTAGACAAGTTAGATTTAAATATTTCCGCTGGTTTCACCCCCTCATACTCACTATAACCCTCTTCTCATCTCATTGGCACATGCAAAGATTCTCTATGGAAAGGATGTACGGTTAGTACGTTCGGGCGTCCCTTGGGCAGCGGTATGTTAGTACTGGCCAAACTTTCTACTACTAAGCAATACGAATGATGTAGTCCATACGCACCCGCCTCGGTGGCGTAGTTGGCTAACGTGCTGGTCGTGTTGAGCTCAACTGCCGAGGACGGGGAGATCGAGGTTCAAATCTCGGTTGGATGAACTGGGGGTGGTATTTCTTAAATGGTTATCCACTCTACCTCCACGAAAATGCGGGTTCACTCCCTCTAAATTCAACCTTCCCAATTCCTAATCCATTAGTGTAATTAATACTTAAGCGTATAACCTGAACGGGTAGTAAGACGTGGTGCTAAATAAAATAAATAGTAGTCTATCCACGCAATATTATATCAGCTACTACAACCATCTGCGAATCGGAAGGGCTGTTATGCTGCCAAGTATGTAATACAATATAGTAATTAAACTAATTTACAAACCTTATTTAGTTGACTTTATAGTAAAGAAATACATTTTTGTAATGATCCATTTTTGTTTGTTCAAGGACAGGATCTGTTTTATTTTCGATCACAATAATAATAATAATAATAATAATAATGGCATGTCTGGGCGATATCAATTGCGAAAGATTAGCCAGTACTAATGTACCGTTGCCCAGGAGACGCCCGAATGTATTAATCGTATATCCTTTCTGCGGAGGCTCTTTCCATGTCCCTATAAGACGAGAGGAAGATGATAGTGAAGACGAAGGGGTAAAGCCAATTAACACCCTAACTCAAGCCTAATTAGTCGAATCCTGTTAACCATGAGATTTATTACCATTTCTAGAGAAATAAAATCCTGGCAACAGCCGGTAATCGAAACCGGGGCCTCTAGGTCAGCATCCAGGAAATCTGACCACCTTATCACGAGGAAGGTTTGCGAATACAATACTTTATTTATATGAAAAAAGTAGAAGCCCTAAAGAAGCTACATTGGTAACCAACCCATTCACTCCCTTGTCTTCTGCCTCTCTCTCTCTCTCTCTCTCTCTATATATATATATATATATATATATATATATATATATATATACACACATACATACACACACACACACACATCATTCCTCTTTCGCCACAACCCCTAAACCTCATACCTTGTGGTCTCCCTCACACCCATTCTCCTTCTTTCTGTCTACACACACACACACACACACATATATATACGTATATAACCTCCACCCCTGCCCGCTAGGGTGTGCCGGTGTGTTGCTCGGACGCTCCAAAGTTTATGGGAGCAGGGCAAGGCCTACTAGAGGCCATAAACTGTAGAAATGCTAAATTTACCGTGAGATCATCCCAGCCGAAAGTGACGCATGGGTTTCTATATATATATATATATATATATATATATATATATATATGTGTGTGTGTGTGTGTGTGTGTGCTATAAAATGGTGAGTGGAAGAGGAATGGATGCATGGAGCTAGGAATATTCGGTGAGGAACGCAGGGATAAATGAGGATGTTGCAGAATCTCCGGGTGTGAGAACCTGTCGTAGTTTAAGAGAGTTAAAGAGAGTTTTCATCCTTTTTTTTTCCTTTTCTGTTTGACTCAAGTTCGTGACTGAAGTTGATCAAAAGGTTAATAGTATAGTACGAATTTCGTAATAAGGGCCTTATTTGACAGCTAGAAAAGTTAATAGATCTAATTTCACTTGCTTTTACGTCAAGTCATATGATCTGAAGTAGTTTGCTTTTGATAAATCTGATCAAAACCTATAAAATAGCACCAAATAGCAAAATGTTATCGATGTCAACAGCAAAATGGTTTGTGTTTCTTAAAAGGCCCTTCTTATAAAAATTGAACTGTAATACATAAAATTTTCTTGGAATTAAATTAATGAAAGATTTAAAAAGTATAGAATAGTAAGTATATGACAATACCTCTTTTCCCTCCACCTAAATTGAACCAGGGCTCTCCAGATTTAATTTTTATTATTTGAAGTATTTAACGTGCACTGTCTGAACCGACTGATTTTAATTTTCTATGATCAAGCATGAAAGGTCCTACTAATTTTTCCAGGGAAAGGTATTTTCACATACCTTACAAGGTTCTTTTACATTTCACAAATTACATGGGACCGACGGATTTACTTCCCCTCCGAAGAAATTTGTGCTACGGATTTTTATCGCTCAAGAAAAATCCATCTACATCAGCTGGGTTTGAACCCATGTGCATCGGATCTTGAGGCAAGCACTTTACCCCAAAAGCCACCTAGGTCGACGTTTATTAATCGTGCAAGGATCTAAAGTAAGACCAGGGAAGGGGTTGATTTGTAAGGAAAATGCACCCAAATTTTACATGGTGAGAAAATTGGGAACCATTCACTCGGGAAAATTCAATCCAGACGAACCCGAAAGGTATCTGAACGCTAGCTTCTTATTGTCCAAATAAAGCACACATACGCTAAAATAATGATGCTACTGCTTACTGTTTTTCATTTAGCTAGATTTCATTCGTGCCGTTGATTTCTCTTCCAATTTAAACTTTCCCAATAGTAGTCATAATGTTCCAAGAATCAAAATGAATCAGACTGTCAGTGAAGTAATGCTGCTATCAGCATAAATGTTAAAATTTTTACCTGTGATATGCTTTCAACCACTCGATCTTCATTTAACCAACCATGTATCGGCTCTTTTCTACATACCTCACATGAAAATGTATTTCCGTTGATATTATTATTATTATTATTATTATTATTATTATTATTAGCACCGCGTCTTACTAACCGTTCGGGTTATACGCACTTACGCTAATGTCTAATGGTAGGGTGATTGTGAGATGAAATGGAGGACCTACAGTTTAACGTGGAATCCGAACCACGGTGGAGGCTTGGCATTCCCCAAATTCACAAGATGTCTTGTCAGAGGTGAAGGAAGGGTTTAGTAATCAGATAAGTCTATGCCGGGACTGAGGATTGAACCCCGGCCGCCAGCATAGAAGTCTGACACCTTACCCCTAGACCGCCAGGTCACCTCCGTTGATACCTGGCAAATGTTTTACACAGATACAATTTAAACTAACTATGCTTACTCTGGTAACACTCCACGACACGTCAAACCACTGATAGTAAGACATGGAATGTAACATCGAATGATTCTCTTTTAGTAAATTAAATTTCATTACACTGCATTTGTAAATACCAGTCACATAAATGTACATATTAAAGTATTTTTTTTCTTTTCTAAAACGCTTTATCCTTTCTCTTCTTCCCATTTTTAATCTCTTTTTCTCTTTACAATGTATCCACTTCTTCAATAGACATGGACGTCATCGTCTTCAATTCTATTTTTTATTTTTATTTTACAAAATAAAATATAGAAAAAGAGCGCAAAAGGTAAGGATGGAGAAAAGGAGAGAAAAAATATTATACGAAAAAAGATTTTATGTTTGGTCCGATAGATTTTAAAAGCTCTCTGGAGATTATTTTCTTTCTCATTCTTTAGATACTTTTTTTTTTCATCAGCTCGTTGCTTTCTTCAAACTGGTGTGGGTTAAGTCCAATGGACCGAAGAATAGATTCTATAGTCCTGCGCAACATCTAAACGGAGTAGTTTGTTACATCATCTTGACGATATAGGAGATCAAAAATTACCGAGATTGCACTTATAGTGAACTCCAAATATGAATTTAACGCCTTTTGAATACAAAATTTCGACAACGCCAATAATCGAAACAGGGCCGATCACAGATAGGTGGTATTTGCTCTGCGTTGTTTCAAAGAAATTGATTGTCATTTTTATATAGAATAAAGAAAAAGCTATAAAACAGATTTTTTTTTTAGTTTTGTTCATCACCTCATCTTAATACCCGTTCAAGATATGTGAATAAATGTTTTCCCCCGAAAACTATTCTTAAAATTAGGACGGATTAATTGGGAAAAAACCCGCCTCTGTGGCGTAGTTGGCAAACGCGCTTGTCGTGTTGAGCTCGACTGCTGAGGACGGGGAGATCGAGGTTCGAATCTCAGTCGGGTGCACTGGGGTAGGTTTTTCCTAAATGGTTTTCCACTCTCCCTCCACGCAAATGCGGGTTCACTTCCTCTAATTCAACCTTCCTAATTCCTAATCCATTAGAGTAATTAGTACTTAAAGCGTATAACCCGAACGGGTTAGTAAGACGTGGTGCTAAATATTATTATTATTAATTGGGAAAAAGTGTTACTGCATTTGTGTGGAGGGAGAATGTAAAACAATTGAAGAAATATTTGTGTGGAGGGAGAGTGGAAAACTATTTAGGAAATATTTGTATGGAGGGAGGATGGAACACAATTTAGGAAAGACCCCACTCAGTACACCTAACTAGGATTCGAATCCCGATCTCTCCAACATCGTAAGTCCCATCTATTTCGAGAGTGAGGCCTTAGACTACTCCCCCTCCTAAGTGTAAATTAAAAGAGAAGTAGCATCACTATTTACTGTAGCATAATTTGATTCAGTGCATTTTGAAAATCATATTGAGAAGAAGGGATGTTAGGTACAATTTGAAAAAACAACCCAACTTGGATATCGAGCTTCGGCCATAGATTAAATGGCTTAGGAATGTTAACCTTTTTATGTCAAAATATTAAGGTGCATCTTTGAGTTCCTGCAACACAGATGGATATACAACCCTACATACACGAAACTTGTTGAAACTATGAAGATGAATCTTGGAACCCCTGCAATATGATTGATATACAACTCTACATACATGAGCCTTGTTGAAATTGTGAAGACGTGTCTTGGAACCCCCGGTGGATATACAACCATACATACACGAGTCTTGTTGACTACGAAGATGAGTCTTGGAGCCCCTGCAATATGATTGATATACAACTCTACATACATGAGTCTTGTTGAAATTGTGAAGACGTGTCTTGGAACCCCCGGTGGATATACAACCATACATACACGAGTCTTGTTGACTACTAAGATGAGTCTTGGAGCCCCTGCAATATGATTGGCATGCAACCCTACATACATGAGCCTTTTTGAAATTGTAAAGACGTGTCTTGGAACCCCTGATGGATATACAACCATAAATACACGATTCTTGTTGAAACTATGAAGACGTGTCTTGTAGCCCCTGCAATAGGATGGATATACAACTCAACATACATGAGTATTGTTGAAATTATGAAGAAGTGTCTTGTAGCCCCTGCAATAGGATGGATATACAACTCAACATACATGAGTATTGTTGAAATTATGAAGAAGTGTCTTGTAGCCCCTGCAATATGATTAATATGCAACCCTACATACATGCGTCTTGTTGAAATTACTGTGAAGACGTGTCTTGAAGCCCCTGCAATAGGATGGATATACAACCCAACATACATGAGTATTGTTGAAACTATGAAGACGTGTCTTGTAGCCCCTGCAATAGGATGAATATACAACCCAACATACATGGGCCTTGCTTAAGTGTTGTGCGTGTATATATATCCACGGAGATGCGTCGTGGGGCCTCGCAACACGGCGGGTTTATACCCATGTCGGCTTTTCATGTGCGCTGTGACGGAAATAACGCAGGCACAAAGCTACCCCGTGCAATCTGGCATGTGGAAGGCGAGAGGTAAGGGGGGGGGGGGTGTACAGATATACTGACTGAGCAGCCGACACCACCACCACCCTGACAAGGCTGTGCCAAGCAATGTAATGTGTCGGGAGACCGGGATTCTATGATGACCGAGGCTATTTTCTACTTTAATATTATCTTAATTTTATTCAGATTCATTTGTCTTATTCGTGTTTGTTTGGATTGTATAGTTTTAGACAAGTAAATGTTGCCAATTTGTTTTATATTGGTAGAAATTGGTAGAAAGAACCTTTAAAAATGCATACAAACACATTTTCCCCTAGCCAACAAATATATCATTTTACTATAATATTTGTATTATTTTATAAGTATCGCTAATATCTATTAAAGAGACAGTAGCAGATATCATGACTTTACGTATGGATACGTGAAAGTAGATTTTGTAGCTTTTCTAGCTGTTTATGAAAATTGGACTGTTATAGAACAAATGAATGGTAATTTTAGCCTTCATATAGTCCGAGTGGGTAGCCAAGCTGACTTTAAACCTAGAGGACATTGGTTACCTTCCAGTAGACGAATGAAATAATATGGACTATTATTTATGTAATGGCTAGTGAAAATAACCAGATACTAAAATTTCTGACACCCAGGCTAAGTTTTAAGGTTTGGTGATTATATTCTAGGCTAAGTTATTAGTGCATATCAGTAGTTGGCATGCTTTTTGGGCCTTGAGTGACTCATAGTCTATACTTATCAAATCCCCAAGATAGTTAGTAATTTCTCCACTTTCTCACACTTTTTTGGACGGTTGCATTTTCTTCCTATTCCTTAAAATCAAGCTTCCTCAAAAAGACTATTAATTCTACCATATTTCTAGGAAAAATAAACGTAGAATATACAAAATAAATATTATAATATTAAACTATTTATCTTTCTTATAAAATTACCAATTATTACCGATCAAGATTATTTTGTCCCCACTCAAATATTATTTGAAATTACTTTACATATTTGATGGGTTAGAAGACTCAAATAATGTATTTCAATCACGATATAGGCTTATTATGCCCTCAACTGAAATTTGCCATTGGATTGATCAATTGACAACCCCTTTTGAAACTGGAATTATTAACACCACGTCTTACTACCCGTTCGGTTTATACGCATTTACGCCAATGTAGGGTGATGGTCAGATGAAATGGAGGATCTACAGTTTAACGTGGGATCCAAACCACGGTGTATACCTGGCATTCCACATACTCACAAGTTGTGATTAATACACATTTTGTCAGAGGTGAAGGAAGGGTTTGGCAATCAGATAAATATGTACCGGGACCAAGAATCAATCCCCTTACTACCAGCACAGATGCCTGACGCCTTACCCCTAGACCACCAGGTCAGCCAACACCTATTATAGGTTATGCCATAGTATATCCTTATAATTAGTAAATGTGCATTAGATAACCTAATAAAAATAAATGGTACGGAACTCCGCACGGAATTTCTCACTCCATTGATTAAAATGGAGATAATTTACTCAAAGCTCATAATAAATTTGAAACAAAATAATATACACCAACAAACCCAAGCACAAAGTGCGCTTTACTTATTTAGAACAATTTTTCCCTCCCAGTTTTAAGTTTATAATTTTATTACTAAAGAATTAATGTTCTCATTGGTATATTTGGACAAATAAAAATATCAATATTGGGTAAACAAAGGTCAACACTTAGGTTTAAAATCTCGAATTTAGGTTTTTAATTTTTGTCATTTTATTAGGATATGCACATCTTCAAGTAATCGCATTGCTATTAAATTTCTCATTTATATATATTTGACCAATAAAATAGGTAAACATTGTCTATTGAGTCTAAAATTATAGAGATAAATCATTACTGTACAAACATTTCCCCTAAGAGGTTAAAGAAAATTGAATATATACTTTATGAGACTTACTAATATTTAATAACTCTATAGCATTAGAGAACTATTGCGTTTAAACTGAAGTAGTATATCTTTACAACTAAAGCTCACAAAATTGTATTCATATATTTGTCAATATCTCAATAACTATTGGTTTTTATAAAATATATTTCAAATAAAAGTTTATTTTTTTATTTTTAATAGTGCTACAGTTCTGCAATGAAAGGTTATTTAGTAACTCAAATAGTTGCAAAGATACGGATATTTCTGATTCTGCAAGGTATCCTAAAAGTAATTTTCATGGGAAAGTGAAAATATCAATTTTGTTTATAATCTTAATCAAAGCCTATATTCGAATTTTAATCAAAATCGTTAGAGCCGATTTTGATAAAAACGTTCTTTTATTTTTTTCGTCATTTATTAAACAACTCTTAATTTTAGGGTTAGACAAACACACAGACAGACAGCATTGAAAAAAAAAAAACTTTTTAGGATTCGTGGGGTCATGAAAAGTTGACATCCATCAACATCTGGGTTTAGATTTTTTTACGGTCGCAAGTGTTTGAAAAGTTAAAAAATATATGTATTTGCGTATAGTTTGAAAATTATTGGTTTTATAAAAATATGTTTCAAGTAAAAGAATGTTATTATAAATAGCCCTATATATTTGCAATGATAAGTAGTTTTATATCTCAAATAGTTTCGAAGATATGAATAAAAATGAGAATTTACGCATTAGACCGGAACCCAAGGTACAGCAGAATAGAAGACCAAATTTCATTTTGAGTCTATCTTCCTTCTCGAACTGAGTACCTGATTGAGTAGAGGAAATACCCCCACCACTCTATTACTTTCCCTACCCTGGCGTGTGTCACTCTTTTGATCGATTGGTTTTCTGTTTTATGAATGACAAATAAAGCAGATACCTGTTGGCTGCTTCTACCTGAAGTTTTAGGCTCACAAAGTGTTTGAATTAAGGCTAAATTGAATAAACTTTGTTCATATGTATAATTATAAAAGGAAGTATTTGCCTGTGTTTGTTTGTTTGTGTGCGACGCCCAGCCAAATATACGGCACGAAGAGATCTTAAAATTTTAACATAGGTGGACGGAAGAGGGTCCAAATGCGTGCCAAAGCCGGATTTTTAAATTTATAATTAGCTTCTTATTTAGCCTATTTTTAACAAATTTTTTAAGAATCGCGGGCAATGCCATGTAGGATTGCTAGTTTCTAATACACACTACTTAGAAAACTGCTTTATTTTTCCAGTAAATTGAAACAGTTTAAAATCTGCGTTTAATGAAAACATAATTATTTTATGCCTATTGCTTATTGCTATGTTGTTTTAGAAAAAATTGTGACTAATAATATTATATAATGATTCTCTAGATTTTAAAATAAATTGGAAAGTTATTGATGAGCGTTATACCTCGAGGCTGTAAATTAATCAAAATATGATAAATATTAGTCCCCCAACGGGAATTAAACAATTATCTTAGTAAGAGGACGCACTAAGTCTTCGGCTCAATTATCTAGAACAGCGGTTCCCAAACTATGGTTTGTACACTTATTCCAATTAGTATGCCGTGAGAAGCCAAACAAAACAAGCAAATTCAAGTTGTGAAAAAATAATGTCTCATCAAATACCATAAATATATTACGACCAAGTCAAACCACAAGGAAAAGAGAATTAAACAATTATTGGAGGGGTAAATATAAGTTTTTTTATATTTCTTTGATACCTGTGCTCTATTATCCATATTGATTTAATATAAATGTTAAATGATGATAAATAAAAACTGTTAGGTACTCTATAAATAGTGTTGTGCCACTATATTCCAGGACGCCATTAAAATATACCTAAATATTAAATATTCAGCACGATCTTGATGACACACCAAAATACGGAAATTGTTTGGATGGTAAGCCATTCAACAAGTTCGGGAACCAACGATTCTAGAGTTTAGATAAATGCGTAGAAATAAAGGTATAGCCTCTATTCATATATTCATCTTTTGATAAAAGTAGAACAGTGGGACAGCGGGACCATCTTCGGTGCCAAAATCGGAAATTAGTGGCCCAGTAAACAAGGTTGGTGGAGATTTGTCCCAAGGTGTCCCTTTTCGAGTCGTCGAAGAGAGAATTAAACAATTGAGGTGTTTCTTTCATACTGGTAAAGAAATTACTGTACATGTTGGTGCTCCAACAAGCAATCGTGACGCATTGAGCTGGTTTGAATAACAAATTACACATTTTATCAATCGGCTGCAGGACCATGGTGTCTCTGCCGATGATCATGTCGGCTTACTTTTGAACAGCAAGGACTCAACGTTGAATCCAATAATCGTCTCTTTTAGGAGGGCAAATTAGTTAGACGCTCAAGCCGTGCTTGATAACGTAAGTTGCGTGTTGCAAAGTAATAGATTGTTCTTAAGTACGGCACTACTGTACATTAAACTCAGCCATTTTAAAGAGCCTCTTGAGAATGCGCGTCATTGTGATAAGCTATCCCCTGCTAGCACATATAGTCGTAGTAACAAAGGGATCATTAAGATTCAAAATGGCGATGAAACACTTTGTCTTGCCCATGCATTAGTTGTCCCCAAGGCTGTGTGCAACGTTAAAAGAGAACCAGGATGCATGTATGTGAACACTTTTAGACAAATCAAAATCTTCCGTCCTATTCAAAAATTCAAAGCAAAGGAACTATGCCACGATGCCCGTATGAATCTTGTGAAAGTTGGTGGTGAACTGAAACAATTTTAAACATACCTCTCCGAATACAAAATCACAGTGTTCAGGGAACGTCGGGGTAGCCGGGTCCTATATGAGGGGCCTACTCCTCCCGAACATTCCTTTAAGGGCTATCTTGATTTGTATTTTCACGACGATAAGCAAAACCATTTTGATGTCCTTGACAGCCGCATTTAAGTGCTTGTATTTTTGCTGCGAGTACTGTGTGCCGTTCAACTCAAAGAACGTACACAAATGTGAATCCGCGTACAAAAAGTGCTACGCTAAAGCGGACTGCAGTGGAGGTCAAACTGTGACCTGTAAGGACTGCGGGCGTTGGTTCACAAACCAGACATGTTTTGATAATCATAAATGTCCCGGTTTTTGCAGATGTCACATGTAAGTCTGTGATGTGGGCAATTTTGCAGTTTGGAAAAGTCAAATTACTCACACAGGTGTTATGAGACTTTTTGTAGAGCATGCGAGACCCAGCGTCCTTTTGGTAATTTCTGCTATATGAAGGAGGCCCCATCCAAGTCGTCACTGGAAAATATCAATTTCATGTTTGTGTTCTATGATTTTTAATGCAGACAAGAAACGCTTCTTCAAGGTTCAGTCAACACTTACTTGCACGAGCCTAACCTCTGTGTCGTACAGACGTATTGCAAGGCCTGCCTTCATATAAATGTAAATTACCATTATTGAACAGAGTGTGGGGGCAATAGGATTCGCATATTCAAGGGTGATGTCACAATTACCCAATTTTTCGGATTTATAAATAAAATTAAAGCAACACAATTTAAGGATATCACCCTCCTAGGCCATAATGCGAGAGGCTTTGATGGGAATTTTATTTTAAAATATATGATGGAGGTTAAAAAATTGACTCCAGAGCTCATAATGAACGGTGGTAAAATCATGTCCATGCGTTACGGCCCGTTCAACTTTATTGACTCACTGAACGTTCTACCGATATCGCTGTCCCAGATGCTCAAGACATTTGGCTTGGACGAGTCTTTGGCCAAGGGACATTTCCCCATTTTTTCAATAAAAAAGAAGACGCGGGGTATAGGGGTCCCTTGCCGCCAAAGGAGGACTACGGTATCGATGAGATGTCGGTTGAGGAAAAGGAGCACTTTGAGAAGTGGTATAACGCGTTGGTCAAAAAATATATGTCTTTGACTTTAACCGCAAGTTGGAACAGTATTGCGTGAAAGATGTAGATATCCTACAGAAAGCCTGCCGGAAGTTTAGAGATGTGCTTATGGAAAAAGCGAGTGAGGTGGTGGGATGCTACATGACTGCTATGGCTAGGTTGCACTTATACAGCATTCTATAAAAATTGGGGGACCGAGTTTTTATCACGATACAGATAGCGTTCTATTCACAGAACACCCCGGCGATTAGAGTTCACCAACCGGAGACATTTTAGGTGACCTTACTGATGAACTTCAGGATTACTGTCCGGGAAGCGCCTTTGTATCTGACGGTCCCAAGAATCACACGTACTGAGTTTGTGTTGGGGGTAATCCTGCCAAAACAAAAACAGTTTGAAAGGTACGCGTGATCACCATAAACTACAGAAACTGAAACGACGTTAATTTTGACGTTTTGAAAGCGATGATCACTAAGCAGGCCGTGGAAAGATACATACCGATACCACGCAAAATTGTAAGAAAAGGTCTTGCGATTGTATGTACCGTTTCTCAGAATAAAGTCTACTGGCCCGTGTGCACCAAACGGCGGATAACCGATGATTATAATACGTTTCCGTTTGGGTATCAGGGTCCTTGTAAATGCGCTTGCCACGACTGAAAGGTGATCATTTAGAGCGGCTGAATAGTCACCTTTTTTTCTTTAACTCTAGACAATTCCACTGTCATACCATTATTCAAATATTTGAGATTTTTTTCATATTTTTTATCTGCCATTACAATCCTTCACCTACCTGATTATTTCTAGTCAAATAGAATTAGTTGTTTGTATATATTTAAACTCTAGTATTTTATTATACATATTTTAAATTGAAACCATCTGGTTGTGTATATATATTCAAATACTCTTTAAACTGGACTTTGTAAATTAATACCGAGGCCACTATTCCCACTACGAGCTAAAGAAATTGACTATTGTTTCCTAAACACCTACACATGTATAATTTACTTCAAAGTGTAAAATATATTCTCTAACTACAATTTTTTGTAAATAAATATTACAAGTATAATTTAAATGGCGTGAGCCACATTTCTAAAATTTTATTTTTGTATACTTTTCATATATTTGTATAAACTTTTATTTGTGTAAATATATATANATATATATATATATATATGCCAAGTATACTCTTCATGGTGTGAGCCATATTTTTAAAATTTGATCTGTGTAGATAAAATATTCTACGTATACTTTTCACGGAATGAGCCGTATTTTCATGTTTTTTTGGGCCTAAAACATGTCGGAATAACTTTCAAACTAATTATTGGTCATATATTTCAGAGTTCTGAAAGTTCATCGTTGAGAGTTAATTTGTAAGATTTGAAGAAAAATAGTTTGAAACAACACATATGTACAGAAAAATTGGTTGGATTAATATTCTATAACAATATATCGATACGTTAGCAGGTAACGTTCCATTTATCTTAAGACTTTTCTTAGCCAATTTAGCCAGCGATTATTTGATACAATTTATTTCTGCCGATAAATCTTCACATGTATATTCAGCTATACACACGAATACGGTTTAGACAAAATTTTGACAGATTCAATCCTAGTATCGTTGCAATCGTTGATGCGATTCTTAATTTCCTTCATTCGTGTGTTGTAACGGTGAAATAAGAGAATCGAAACGTTAAAACCTGAACCGAAACAGTTTTTTTTTGTGTTCAGAGTACGTCCAGACATGCCGTATATCTCCTCACCCATTGGCTTCCCTTGATATGACTGTGAAATACCAACTAGAAGTGGGACGCAGCGATATTACACGTGTAATGATCACATTGAGGATACAAGGTCCCGTCCCAAATTGACGCGTTCATAATACGTGTAGGAGATACTTTAAAAAGAAATGACACAAATGTGGACACAGCTTAACTTAAGATTGGAGTGTGGGGGATGCAAAAAAAGAAGTGCTTTCTGCAGTTTTTATAGCAAAGCATTTTTTGGACACAGTAAATAAAATATTGTTCCAGTAGAAACAGATGGTTTTATTTTCTTCACATGTTGATATCAACAGTAATTGTAGAATATCTGTCATGAACATAGTGGCATTAGAGGAGAAACTGTTTGAATTAAGAGAAAAAGTTGTCATTTAATTACAGGACACCCTTGACATATATTCAACAACTATTTTTGATATTACTCTGTGAAGAAAATTAAACTCAATGTTTCTAAAGGAGAATTATTCGATTTATTTTGCCCGAAAAAAATATTTTACATAAAAACTGCAAAAAAGAACCACTTATCTTTTCCCGCGTTCCCTACATTCCCACCTTAAGAAGACGCGAAAAAAAAGATATACAGTCTGTGTGTGTGTGTGTGTGTGTGTATCCTCTATCTCGGGGACCTTTAGACAGCTCAATTCTCGGTGACCAATGACACGGAACAACGCTTAGGTAAATATTGTCGAACCTTTTTTTTGTCCCCAATAACTTCTTTTCTGCCTTACACGCAGCCAGTTTGAAGGACGACCATATTAGGTCCATCTTGTCTTCTCCTGTACAAATAAGGCCGAATAGTAGAGAATAGTACTCTTATAACCCGAACTAACCTTCTTGATATTACAGCCTCAAGATATCGTGTTTATTTGAATAAATGAAGAGAGATAGAAGGTGATCTCGTACGTGACTTATACTGATCATAAGAAATAGGCTCAAGCTAGAAATTAAGGCTTCTTTTGTTTTAATTGATAGCTCAATACCAAGGTTATTAACAACTCAATCACTCACTTAAGTGGCAAAATGGTCTGAGGCGTTACTCTCCTGTTAGACTGGCCTACTGATGACTTTAAGATCGGGGCTCTGATTCCAGTCGTGTCAACGTTTTTTTTCTGATTGGTTTTCCACTTTCCTTCCACATGAATGCGGGTGTATTTCCTCTCAATTAAACCTTCCAAATTCCTAAACCATTAACGTAATTAGTACTTAGTCGTATAACCTGAACGGGTAGTAAGACGTGGTGCTAATAAAATAATAAAACATTATAAGGATGGGGAAGGTTGAATTTAGAGGAAGTTTGTACCAACATTTACGTGACGGGAGAGTGGAAAATTATTTAGATAAAAATACCTATAGTCTACCCAACAGGGAATCGAACTCTAATTTCCCCTTCATTGGCAGTCCAGTCTATTGTGAGAGTGGCTCCTTAGACCGTGCGTCCACGGAAGTGGGTATTGAAGATATTTTACCTTCACGCTCCCTTAATGAATATTAGGTGACATGGTGGTCTAGGGGTAAGGTGTCAGACTTCTGTACCGGAGGGTCCGGGGTTCAATCCTCGGTCCCGGTACAGATTTATCTGATTGCCAAACCCTTTTTTCATCTCTGACAAGACGTGTATTAATCACAGCTTGTGAATGGGTAGAATTCCAGGCCTCCAAAGTGGTTCGGATCCCACGTTAAACTGTAGGTCCTCCATTTCATCTCTCAATCACCCTACCATTACACATTAGCGTAAGTACGTATAACTTGAACGGGTAGTAAGACTCGGTGCTAATAATAATAATAATAATAATAATAATAATAATAATAATGGTTCATATTCGTAAATATTAAAAATGACACCTAGACACGGCAATCGAACCAGGAACTATTGGCTTAGTCTGCCAATGCTCTACCAAAGAGCTATCCAGTATTCATCCCGTGCTAAGGATAAATATTCACGCATATTTTAAGGCAGAGTCTGTGGTGGATGTGTGTAAATCAACAGATATCAATGAGCTATCACCAATAATTGATACCACATCTATCGCTCGCTGACTCGGGGGGCCGGCTTCATGTTGCATTTGTACTGTACATGGAAGTAAATAACATGGAGTTAAGTTAAAGTTCGTACAGTTGTTTTTGATGTCTTTTTAGCGCCACGTAAGGTGACCTGGCGGTCTAGGGGTAAGGTGTCAGACTTCTTTGCTGGTGGCCGGGGTTCAATCCTCGGTCCCGGCACAGATTTATCTGATTACCAAACCCTTCCTTCACCTCTGACAAGACATCTTGTGAATGTGAGGAATTCCAGGCCTCCACCGTGGTTCGGATTCCACGTTAAACTGTAGGTCCTCCATTTCATCTCACAATCACCCTACCATTACACATTAGCGTAAGTGCGTATAACCCTAATGGGTAGTAAGACGTGGTGCTAATAATAATAATAATAATAATAATAATAATAATAATAATAATAATAATTTAGCGCCACGTCTTGGAGGCCGTTTGGGTTATAAGATATTCGTACAGTTAATAGTACATGAATAGAGAAGATTAGAACATGGAAATTATCTTTTAGTTACGAATGTAGCCACTCAGCCAGGTCAATGTGGTTGGAATGAGATATATCAGACATGTATGTGGAATAACTCGTATGGACAGAGTCAGTAATTATTGGGTGCTGAAGAAAGGGAACCCAATACGTCAATATGAAAGAAGCGTCTTACGGTGGTTTGGGCCTGTTGAGAGGATGAGCGTGGATCAACTGACGAAGCAAATATGTTAAATTAGAGTGTGTGGATCAAAAGGAAGGGGTAGGTCATGAAAGACGTGGTTAAATGTTGTAGACGAATGTGTTAAAAAGAGAAACATTAAGAGTTTTGAGAATAAGAAAGCATGTGTGACTCGATATATGGATGTTAATAATATACTAATATTTAGCACCACGTCTTACTACCCGTTCGGGTTATACGCTTTAAGTACTAATTACTCTAATGGATTAGGAATTGGGAAGGTTTAATTAGAGGAAGGGAACCCACATTTGCACATTGTGGAGGGAGAGTGGAAAACCATTTAGGAAAAACCACCCTCAGTTCACTCGACCGAGATTCGAACCTCGATCTCCTCGTTCTCAGTTGTCGAGTTCAACACGACAAGCGCGTTAACCAACTACGCCACTGAGGCAGGTTATATATATATATATATATATATATATATATGGATGTTGTTGAAGCGAATGGGGTATGCAAGGATAGGGAAGTGTGGAGAAAGTTAGTGAGGATGGATTAAGTACGAAGCTGTTTTTTGAATTAGATGAACAGTTTCTTGCCTACACCGTAAGGGAACGACGTGATTATGTGTGTATGTATGTATGTATGACGGTCAACTACATTCCTGAGAGCTCGGGAATCGGGTAGTGAGCAAGTTTTTGTATTGACCACTAAGTTATTGTAGTTTTAGGTCATTAAGCGGACTATTTTCACTGTGTTCTGTTCGCTATTATTTGTCCTGTCTTTCCTGTATTTTTGCAAAATTGTAGATTATTTTTAGTTTGAAAATTTTAAATTTTCACGGTCTATTGCGTGTATCATCCACAAAATGAGCCTATATGACTTTCTAAAGCAAATATGGCTCGCCGAAATGTTCGAGGTTCGGCTCATTGGAAAACGTTTATGCACCTATAGACAAGAGATCGGCTCGGAGCTCAGTTCGACGCACGCCTTTATAACCGTTAGAGTTATAGTGCCCTTCAGGTGCACTGAGGGAGATTATCCTTAAATTGACTCTTCATTCTCCCTTAACACAATTGCTGATACACTCCCTCTAAATTTAACCTTCTTCGTCCTTAGCATGTTAGCGCTGTTAGTAATAATATGACCCACCTCACTGGCCACATGATCTAAGGCGTCACTCTCACAATAGGATAGACTGCTGATGGTGGGGAGATCGGGATTCAATCCCAGTCGAATACACTGGGGCTTTTCCACATGGGTTTTTCACTCTCTTTCTCTCTCTCTCTCTTTACACAATCTGGTATACTTCCTCTAAATTCAACCTTCCTCATGTGTGTAGCCCGAACAGGTACTGAGACGCGGTGAAGAAATAAAATGATGGTTGGGAGAGTAATTATCGTAACTGTTGCGAGTTAAATTATTTTGTGTGTCACTTGCTTTTATCATTCGCCTTAAAAAGTGCACGTTAAGCATTTTTATTAATAATATTATTGCAAGTTTGATCTAAATCATTCGTAGCCCCGTTTTTGGAAGGATTATCCCGTACTAATATACTGTTTTTTTACCCAATAGATGCCCGAATGTACTAATCGTACATGCTTTAGATGGAGGCTCTTTCCATGTCCCTATGAGATGAGGTGATGGCGATAGTGAGTATGAGGCTGCTAGTGATCGCGTCTTGTTACCTGTTCGGGTTATAATTACGCTTATGTACTAATTACATTAATAATCTAGGGATTAGTAAGTTTGAATTTAGAGGATACATACCCACATTTACATTGAATGAGAGTGGAAAACCATTCTTATTACACCCGACCGTGATCTAACCCCAGTCTACCCGTCATCAACAGTCAAGTCTATTGACGCCTTAGACCATGCGGCCACTGAGGCAAGTAGTAAGTAATACAATCCGTGAGTATGTGGTTGATAGTTAAGTATGAGGATGTGGAGCCAGTGGAAACTCTTAAACCTAGCTAACAAACCCTTCCGGGAAAAATACCCAAGGTACCAACTGGTAATCGAACCAGGGACCCCCAAACTCGTAGGCAGGTGCATTTTCCAATACCCCACGAGGCCAGTTAGACTTTTAATAACAGGTGCTACGATTTTAGAGTCTGAGTTATGAGTGTCTGGGACCTAAGATTTAGAGTAACTCAATTGGAGTTGATAGTCTAGTTCAAACAAGGGACCTCAAAAAATTGTTTAGATTTTTCAATAACTGCATTTACATTAATTATTATCATTTTTATTAATCTTTAATAATCTACACCTTCGTTAAAGCCTAGTACACATTTTTTTAAATTTATAAACAAATATAAAACAGAATAAGAAAAATTTTACGTGTGTTTCTACGAAAACAAAATACTCGCATTGTTAACTATTGTTTGATCAATCGTTGTCAAGTTGGTTTTAATTCAAAATGTCATTTTTAAAATAATAGTTATGATAATATTACTATTGTTTTGATTTATTCATAGATTAATTAGTATTTTTAGTCATATAAACAATAAAACACACGCAATAATTTTGGACCAATTATGTATTTAACTATTCAATTTGGAATATACTTTATTTTACAAAATTATTAATTTATTATGTGTGTCTTACTATACATGGTTTGAAATTTCTCCAGCTAATTTTCTGTTTTTTACAATAAATATTGTATTTATAAGTAAATTTTAACATCTCAACACAAATCACACGTCAGTTTAAATATTTGAAGCCAAAAGATTTGATTAAAAAGTGTTCTCGAATTAAAGTAAAATACATTTGTATTTGATCTTTTAGCACAATATGCTCTCTTTCGAGTTCGAAACTTGGACCATGTCTTCTTTCGCGTCCGGAAAAAGAGTACCTCAGTGAGCGAGAAATCGATGGAAACAATCGAAAATCAAAAGATTTTTCTTTGATTTATAAATATAATGCGTCCACAAATTTGCGCTCTTCAAGTCAATACATTTCCGTCAGAATTTGGTCAAATTATTTTTTATAATAATTGTCAGATAACGTTGAGGGACTATACCCATATCATTTAAGATTTTAGAAGGTTTTCTAAAAGCGCAGCTCAATTAATTCACCTAGTACCGAAGTGTCTGATGAATGGCACAATACGTCACATAGATCCGAGGGTTATGGTAAAATTGTATCACGACGCCTGATCTTTCAAGTCAAACTACTGGTAAAGGACGGGTTTCATAGTCACATTTAGTTACCCTAAATATAAAGTTTTGGCACCATCCTCCTTAAAACCGAATGAAGTTCATTTCATAGTCACGGTTTAGTCGCGCTGCCCACCAGATTTTAGTATCGATCCTAACTAAACTTTAGCAGCGCTGCGAGCACACTAAGTCGACACTATTTAACTTTCAAGGTGGATGACGATTGGATTTTTGATGGATTTTAGTTGAGGTTATCGGTGTCATCGGTAAGTTATCCGAACCCAAAAGATATTTGTGGGATGTGGTAAACCCTGTCATATTCTATTACGACAGAGGATTCATCAGAAGATTCCGATTCAGCAAATATACCGTGGTGGAAGTCTTCGTCTCATTGTTGACTGGTCCAAACCGAAACACCCGTGGTTTGTCTGTCCCGCCTTTAATAAAGATGATCACAGCACTTCGATTGTATGGGACTGGTAGTTTTCAGATAAATATGCCATCTTAATTTGCTCACTACATTTTACCACTTTGAGGTGGTTTCAAGGCGGGTAATGGAGATTTTTGGACACTGGCACTTTGGCCAGGACACACCCATGATGTCAGGGTATTCGGCAACAGTCGAATGAGGTCTCGACTGTAGACGCGTCAATTGAGGGGCTATATTATTGGAAATAGTGTATATCTACAATTAGTTGGAACAAATTCCTTTACGGAATGGGCGTCCCAAAGAGCAGGGTCGCTTTCATACAGCGTCACTTCAGCTATGAACATGGGTCTTTTGTCAATGTGAGGGATGTCAGGTCTCCGCCGTGGTTCGGATCCCACGTTAAACTGTAGGTTCTCCATTTCAACTTACAATCCCCCTAACATTACACATTAGCGTAAATGCGTACAACCCGAACGGGTAGTAAGACGTAGTGCTAATAGTAATAATAGTAATTAATATATAAATAATAATAATAATAACCATAATAATAACCATAAGAGTAATTAATATATAATTATAATAATAATAATAGTAATAGTAAACATGGAAATATGCCTCCTGGGGAAATCGCCATGTAAAATAAAGGATTAACGCATCTTGCACAGTACCACATGGGCCCACGCTCTATGGTGATGCGGAAAACTGTGTCTCGTCCTACTATCAGCAGAATTGAAACCCCACCCTCTCCAGGTTTGTCCGAATTCAACACTTCATTGATTGACCTTATTACATTGTTTAGTTTAAGACTTTTGATTGGCTAATAAAAAGATTTATATTGGATAAATGTGTTTTATTACTTAAGTTATGTGGCTTATGTGCCATAACCAAGCCCAGACATAATTATTCAACTATTTAATGCATTGGTCATGATACGCCCAGGTTTAATTCTCATGTTCGGGGTTATTTTTAAACTTGTAGAGAAAACAATTAGTTTAAAAAAATATAAATGCATTAACTTTTATACTAGAGTATACCCTAATCTATTACATAATGTAAGCTTATTTATCAGAGAAAGATTAATTCCTTTATTCGTTTTGTTTGTCCTGAACATATTATGATACAATGGGGCATAAGACTATTATTTAGCCCAATAGAATCATTCTCGAGATTGAGAAGACATGTTTGAATAAAAACTTCAAATAAAAGTGTATGTTATAGAAATGTGATTTGTTCACTAGGGTATCCAACTAATATTTTAAATGTGATAATAAAATTCAATTTGGAAAAAGAATTTGAAAATTGGAGTTTAATATAAAGTCCAAAGATCAACTAGTATATAGGATATAAAACACCGGAATAAGTAACATAAATTTGGAATGAATTGACAATTTTGAGATCTTCACTAGATTTCCATCATATCAAAAACGTTAAGAACATTAAAATACACGTCACATATAGATAACATTAAAATACAATATAAACTTATGAGTTTAAGTCAAGTTAAGAGTTAAGGCAGCAAAAAGACATTTAACTTAGAATAAATGTTCATAAATTAGAAAAATAATGTGAAGTTAAGTAAGAATATAAGACAAGATGGACGCCGAGCACAACGTCGACCTCACCGAATGAGGGTTGGCTCCTGCACCCTCCCCTCGCCAAAAGGCTGAGGTTATCATCCCGGAGGAAGACTACGTCGGTATACCGGCTGTGGCAGAGACCAAGATATGAACTGTTGAGATTTTTCTCAAAAACAAAACAAAATAATGCAGAAACCTTTTGCTGAAAACTGACGACCGTATAGGATAGGCATAAGGGGAAGTAGTTAACTGTCCAAATTTTAGAAATCTACCGGTCTCAAGGTAAGATTTTTTTTTCTTGTGGGTTTTGGCATTGGATCGACAATCATGGGAAAGTCGTACTTGAGGATTTAATTTTTCTTCTTTTCCAAATATGAATATGAACCAAAATTATTTTCAATGTTTTATATAGTGTCAGTATTAAAGAAAGTTTTTTTTAATAAGAAGAAAACAGAATTTCTTTCTAGCGATTAGAGATGGTTTATTTTTGAAGAAATTAAAATTATTTGACTAACTTATATAACGATTGTTACAAAAGTAAAAAAAAAAGTTGTACCATTCTATATTGATGAAATAAATAATATATAATTTATCTGATAAAGTATATTAGTGACGTCCTTGTCACTATTATAACCATATATTTACGGGAGGAAAAATTAATATATTATGTGAACATTATAGTTTTCATTCATACTACCGTAACTACAAATAGAGACTATAATATCAACTGATCTGGTTACAAATCTAATGTGAGTTAACAGAATATCATGTGTAGACAATTTAATCAATTTAATTTCAAAAGGTTCGGAATAATAATCTTTATTAATTATAATTATATTGAGCCATATATCTATTTATATATATTTGTGTGGTCAGAACATAATAATATATAAACATGTATGCAAAATATATATTTTAAATACACATTAAGGTATATCTAAATGGAAAATTTGCTATTTTGAAAAGTATTGGAGTGTACCAAAATTGAAACATGAATGTTTAACAAACAAAAATGCTCACTAATAAGTAATGGTCAACTTTCAAATGAAATATATATATATATATATATATA
>CABFVX010001233.1:0-18138 GCA_902151425.1 Timema shepardi
CGCGCACCTCCCCGCATCTACAAGGTATTACCTCCCACCACCGATTACCCCTTTGCGCCCTGAAACTCCTGCTTCTTCTCTACTGAAGTCATATATAATACTATAATCTACATATAAGATTAATATAAGGATTAATTAAATCCAAAATAATATATTAAGTAATAACTTGTAAATGATAAATCTATCTCTCCATGTATTTTAATCTCACGTTGCTCCTAGAATATGTTTACGGACCCCGGTTGAATAACACTGACCTAAGCTGTCATTCTCATAATTGGATTGCTGATGGTGGATATTAAAGGTCCGGGTCTCCACCGGGAAGGTTTGTTTTCACACACTGTGTTTTTTTAATACTCTCTCTGCGTTACCATTTTAATTAAATAAGTAATGAACTTGGCGGAAAACTATTGTAATAATACTCAAGGCTATTAATTTTATAAAGTAGGCTTGTAATTATTGTATAAGTGAATAGTTACAAATGAAATATAAATAAAATGTGATACATTTTCGGTCGGTGATGGAATTATGGCCTGAAAAATATAAAATTAGAAGTATCAACCAGATATTTTCCAGTGTGTACCAATTTTTGGTCGTAAACTAACTTTTGTTTTAAAATTTCAAACGCACAGATAGTATAATCCCTAATTTTGGACCACCAACGTTGATTTTAAATCGCTAAAATTTGGCCATCTAGTAATATGTTTTATTTTATTTATAAGATCAATTTAATTTAAAAAGTTAAAAGGCTTCCAATAATAGTGTCTTATGGATTTATCTTGATATTATTAACTAAATGAGATAATAATATTGATAAAATTGTAACTTTTCCCCACCATTGTGATAACATGAGATTTCAGTTTTTAAATTATGGGTTTTCTATTAAAATTTAACTGTACATCACCGTCACATGATAAGTTTCCTATAAGGTATAAAATATTAAAATAACATATACCACCATCTCAATAATAGCTATTAAATATCTGAATGCTTAACTTAGCGCATTAATATTCTTGTTTGAAAATGTGTTTAGTTAAATAAAAACACTATTAGACATTAATTTAAAATTGATCGGTGAAAGTGTTTTATCATTATTATTACTATGTGAAAATCTTATAAACAATTCTGAGTGATAATCTTAGTGATTCTGAGTGAGATTTTGCTAGCTACATTGAGGAGTAAATATTTAGAATACTAGTAGTATTCATGTCCACGGTAAAATTCTTTTTTTTCCACAAAAATGTTGTAATCGGGTCAAACTTCTTGGCCTGGGAGGAGGTTTAAAAGATGCTCATTGTAAGTTAAATGGTTCATCAATTTTACTTTGTTTACATTGACGTATTGAAAATTACGTTTAAATTATCAAAAATTAAATACAAATATAATAATTGAATTAGAATGGCATTTAAAAAATATATATTACTGATAGGTATTATCGCAGTTACTAAAATAAGAGCATATTAGGAGGAATATACATTTTAAATAACGACTATAATTTAGTATAATCTTTAAGTTAAAATACAGTCATAATAACTGCTTAGACCAAATAATATAAAGAAAGTTATTTTAAAGGAAATGTATCCATATTAGCGTGTAAATAGGGTGCAAAAACACTAAGAGCTCTCATTTGGATAACTACTCCATTGCATCTGACCGAAATTTAAGCCCCGACCTTCCTATAGACAGAGACCAAGTACAATGTAAACACAATGATCTTAGATCACGTAGCCATTCAATATCACGAGTGTTCCCAGACTGATACGGATATAGATTGGGTAGAACCAATTACATAATAAACTATACCTTGTGCTTTAATTTGTATTAAAACCCCATTCTCCAGCGTTATAAGTTTACTACACAATCCTGCCATTAAATCACAAATAAATCAAGAGGTAAGGCGTTAGCTACTCATCTTTGTAAAACATATTTTTTTCATTGCTTCTTTTCTGCTAGTACATAATTTGAGCGAAACGAAGTGACTCGTTAAAGGACTTATTCTAAGGCATTACTGCGCGATATTTGAATGCTCACTACCGATCATATACATTTTTTGGCTTCCAATGCAGACCTAGATTTAAAATTCTGGCTACTTTATGTATGCAGACTATTAATACATGACTAGGTTTAACAGTGTTACTTACTTACTTTATGGCATAAGAACTCGAAAGATCATTGCCACACTTTTAAAAGAACGCCACCTATCCCTCTATTAACCTAGTTCTATGCATTCCATCTCATTACATCCTATCCCCATATTGAGCTAGTTCCATCCATTCCACCTCATGACACTCCATCCCTATATTGAGCTAGCTCTATCCATTCCACCTCATTACACCCTATCCCGATATTAACCTAGTTCTATCCAATCCATCTAATTATAATCTATCCCTGTATTGAGCTAGTTATATCCAGTCCATCTCATTACATCCTATCCCTATATTGAGCTAGTTCTATCCATTCCAACTCAAGAAACCCTATCCTTATATTGAGCTAGATCTAACCAGTCCACCTCATTACCCCTATCCTTATATTGAGCTAGTTCTATCCATTCCACCTCATGACACCCTATCCCTATATTAACCTAGTTCTATCCAGTCAAATCTCATTACATCCTATCCCCGTATTGAACTAGTTATACCCATTCCACCTCATGACACCCTATCCCTATATTAACCTAGTTCTATCCAATCCATATCATTATAATCTATCCCTATATTGAGCTAGTTATATCCAGTCAACCTCATTACACTACATCTCTTAAAGGTCCATTCTAATGTTATCGTATCATCTGCGATTAGTTTTTCCCATTACGTTTGCCAGTCAGAACCCTGAACACGGCTCTAGATTCTTCCATTCGTGTTGCATGTCCTGCCCACCTTAATCGACGAGACTTGACTATCCTAACAATGTTTTTTGATAAGTACAGAGTCTTTAACTCATCATTATGTTAAAGTGATGAAAACTCAAACTTCTAGTTACTGTAATATGGCAATTTATCCTAGCTATAGTATTCTTAAAGTAGCAATGCCTAAATTATTTTGTGTGATATTTTTGTTTGTTAAACCTTATATACTGTGTGTAAAAGGAAAATGTATGACGCTAAATTGGTTTGAGTACATATTTATTACTATTTATTTTATTTCCCAGCATCAATTTAATACTGCTTGTTATAGTAAATTATTTCTTAACCAGTTTTATTACAATTATTTTAGCACCGTGTCTTACTACCAATTTGGGTTATACGCTTATGTAATAATTATGCTAATGGTTTTATGGATGAGAAATGTTATATTTAGAGGAAGTGTACCCGCACTTGTATGTAGGGCGATTGGAAAACAATTTTGGAAAAACTCAGTACACCCAACTGGGTTTTGAGCCCTTATCTACCCGTCATAGGAAATTTAATCTAAAATCTTCTTTACCTAACACATCCAAAATTGAAGGCTCAAATAAAAAAATACTATAAACACAATTAGAATGAGTCGCTTGAGTAACTGTTTCGAATGTCTGAGTACAAACATTGAAAACTCAGAGCACGCAGCTCAATCTAGCTCCGGGGACGATAGTTTAACGACCATCCTCAAGAGTATTTATAAGTACCCAAAAAAGAAAAAGGGAAGAGTAAACACAAATGTAAAAAACTATCCCAAGGATATTTATACTATCCATAAGAAAATTTAAAAAAATGCTTTTGTTGGTATTTATTAATAAAAAATATAATTGAATATATGTAACAGGTAGAACCTTATATGATGGCATAAAAACAATAATTAATGATAGACGTAAGGAACTTTCTTATAAAGTTTGTTAAATTGATCCTATTTTAAAAACAATATACAAATTTTATATCTATCTCAAAATACGTAAACATGTAAATAAACCACTATTTGAGGAAGGCGAGGTCTCAAGACTTCTATCATTATTTATTTAAAGATTTCAATTCCTGTTCCCACTATAAAAGAATAAATCTACACGAAATAATTAAAATAGACTATAAACTTTCAAGATAACTATAAAACAACAATATAAGCTTTTCCCATTAGAGAAAAAATTCATTAAATATATCAAAGTTATCACACTACAATAGTAGACCTCATTATCGAGAATTATATCTATCAAGTCAATGATAATATTCCAACAAATATCAATCTTACCAAAATAAACCTAAGTCTCGATATCCCAATCTTTGACTTTTTTCCAACATCGTGAAATTTAATATTGGTCTATGATTTTTCTACGATTATTAAGTTAATTATTTTAACAATTAATTATGAAAGTCCGAAAAGATAATTTTAAAAATGTCACAAAATTAAAATATAATAAAACCGAAAATAAATTTTTCTTACATTTTTAAATATATTTATCCACGGCTGCGTACTTCTCATTGTAAAGCCAAGTTTAAGAGTCCCGGACATGTTCCATCCCGCCACTATATATACAAGAAAACCCAGAGAACATGGAAGGATAGGATCAATGATGGGGAACACATTAAGATCACACAAAGGAGGGAATGCTCATAACAATATTAGCTTCTACCACCAACTCCAAACAACCGGAATATTCTGGACTAGAGTAGGACAGGCTTTTCATCCTAGATTAAGTTCTTTGGAATGTTTAGGTCTGAAGCGAACTCTAGTGGGCACCGTTTGAATCTTGGTGGGATCGGTCAGTTGATCACGTAGCGCGATTACGCTCGGTTGTGTTTTGTTGTTTCTCCAACCTGTTGTCCATAAGCGCTGCGACGGTAACATTGGGCAGGTTTGTTTATTTCTCCGACTCGTTTTTTCTTCAATTGTAGCCAAATGCTACAAGTCTACGGCAAGAGTGACGTCTTAGACCATGAGGCCACTGAAGTGAGCTTGCTTATTATAATTATGACAGAATTTAAAACCTTTTAAGAATCCAAACTTTCTTACTATACAGACTTTATTGTGATTATCTTATTGTTTTAAATGTTGTAGTAGCAACATTTCATGTAATTATCCCCTTTTGGGGCTCCGAGAATTCAAAATTATTGTTTTGTTCAGCAATTTCTCCCACACCCTATTAGTCGTTGTATCCTCAAAGAAAACTTTAGATTTGCCGAATTTGATTTTTATCATAAAAGAAGAGCTAAACACAGAGAGTTATTTAAGAAACTCTCTCATCACTAAATATTTTAATTTTATATTCTATCTTAAACATTTAAACATTGTATGTAAATACGCGCATCGGTGGTTGTATGGTCTAACGTGTTACTCTTGTGTTAATGTTTGTTGCCAGTGACGGGGAGATTGGAGTTCCAATCTTGGTTGTGTGTACTATGACCTATGAATGTAGCTTACTATGGAATTAACTACTTTCCTTCCAAGTAAATTTGGATACATTTCCTCTAAAATAGTATAGCTCTCATCACTATTCCACCATCGTAATTAGTGTATGTGTATAGCATATTTAACATAAGACGTGGTGAGTAAATAATGTACAAGTTTACTGACTTTAATTACTATTTTTAAATACATATTTTTCCTCCGCTTACAAATTTAAATTATTGTTTAATTATAATAGCTTTACTATGTAATTATTCTTATAATATCTCGTTGTTTTAGTATGTACTTTCCACTGCTGGTCAGTTATATGTCTTCTGACTGTTCTGTTGGTTGAAAATTTAATAAAAGAAATTGAAATTGAACAACGTGAATTTCTAAATTTTAAACACCCTTGTTAAAGAAAATAAATGTCCCCTTGTACGATGATTACAAACGAATAAATAAATCAATCTGCAACCCTAAAATGTTGCATATAATTAATTATATATAGTCCGAAAGTTCTGTTACATAAATATTCATTATTAAGTTTCACAAGAGGCCTAGAAACGAGCAAACCTTAGGGATAGGTATTAAGAGGGTGGTTTAGATAACGTGCACCCACATTAGTGTAGGGGTTCACATCCATGAAATATTTAGTGAGGGTGTTTTGCTCCACAAAAATATCGGTGGCTACATTTACTCTATTTTCTAACTTTATCATCTTTACTTACCTCATTAATTCCATAGATAGCCTGAACGGGTAGTAAGACGCAGGGATAAAATATGTATTTAGTTATATATTGAATACATTTGGCATACACAAACTTATAAAATTCTATAATCCTATCTTATTTGTTCTCCATTACTTGGTTTTACGTTACAAATAAACAAAAGGACAAAAATTAATGTTTACTTGAGAAATTCGATTTCAATGCCACTTATTTGAAAACAATGCGCGATTCATTTAACAAAATAGAAGATGAAGAGAATGGAAGAACTAGAAAACAATCTAGGCCAATTGCGAACAGGAATGATGCGTTACTCGTGTACGATTGCCGAGGAGTTTGACTGGTAGTGATTGAATTCTACACCGCCTTCGGCTGTGAATAAAATCCGGCACCCTAAGTTTTTAAATGTCAAGAGAACATCTTGAACTGAAAGCCAGACCATCGAGTCTTGAAACCAAACTCAATGTTAGGATATAGAGAAAACTAGAGAAAAGGCCAGTACTTTTGAATATTTTATTACAAAACTTTATTTTTGACAAAAAAAACATTTCTTCAGTACAAATATAGTCTAGTTTTCTTCACATGGTGATATCAACAGTTGTTGAATTTGAATATATCAAGAACATAGCGGCATTAGAAGACAAACTTTTTAAATTAAGAGAAAAATATGTCATTAAATTTCAGTACACCCTTGACAGATATTCAATAACTGTTGATATCATGTGAAGAAAATTATACTCTATGTTTGTATTGAAACAATATTTTATTTATTTTGATCAAAAACATATTTTGCTGCATAAACTGCCAAAATACTAGCCTTTACTCGCCTTCCCTACATTTCCACCTTAACTATCAGAAAACGTTAATGGTTTTTACACCACAGCTAACTATTTAAACAATTAAGTTCAGGATGAGGAAGGTGAAAGTTAGATGAAACACAGCTACATTTTCGTGGAGCTGGGGAAACCATTTAGTAAAATCCACCCTCAATATATTTAGCCAGGATTATAACTCATATCTCTCCATCATCATCATCATCAATTAAGATTAGATAAATGGTTCCCAAAGTGAGCTGTACAGCCCTCTGAGGGGCGTTGAGACTACCTGGGGAAGGGGGGGGGGGCAATGTGGCGCTGGCAGGTATGTTCTTATATTCCTGCCAAGTGACTTAAAACCAGATATTGGGAAACAGATATCACTTCATAGAGCACATCCATCGCATTAATAATTTACTGAACAGATAAGTTACCCGATTCAGGGAGGTATTAAGACTCATTGATAAAAAAAACAATCAGTGAAGTTTTGTGGTAATTATGAGAGAAACTAAATAATGATCAAACTTTAAAATGCTTGAATAATTGGTTAAAATAAACCAATCGTGTTTAATTAATTGAACTAAAAATGTTTTAATTTAATGTTTAAACAAATGGGCCACTAAATGCTGGTGTTTTGAACTTTATTGTGTTATTTTTCTCCTTGGTGGATCGTGCAAACATATTCTGAATAATAATTTCTATAAGGTAGGGGGAGGTGGTTTTGGATATTAGTTTATGGAACAAAGGAGCAGAGCCCTAAAAATGTTTGGTAACAACTGGTTTAGATTAGCATGACTCTTAGTACATGTGCCAGCCAAACTGAGAAGCGTTTATGTTCTCTTCCACATTCTAAACAGAGAAATACGTAAATAGTGAGAAGCATCAAAGAAAATATGTTGTTGTTTGTTGTTTACTGAAATAAACAAAACTATAGTCCTTTATGTATTCTATATAAATTACATTACATATTTTGTATTTATAAACATTACCATGTGATTATGATAACTAAGAGGTTATTCTAAAAGGATGTGTTGTTATTCGAATCACGTTGATAGTTATTTATTTTATTCAAACAACACACCGATTCTTTCAATAAGTATTTTTCTCACCCCAATAGTTGGAGGAATAAAATAACCTACCTGCAAGTGCCAGTTGCATGATGAAAAAGTTCATCCTGGATTTTCTTGACTTGTTTATAAGAAGCGCCACCAGCACTGAGGAGTTCCCCAGCACGATGAGAGCGAACAAGACCCACATAACGGTAAACTGCTCCGTCTGGAACAAGATACGTGTATCAGGAGTGCATCATTTCATGGAGGTAAGAAAAAGCATTGAGTCTTATAATATACATAGGAATAATTCACACGTGATTTATTTCATGAAGAACGGAACAAACAGTTCCTTCACATGTTTGTTATTTTATATATATTTGTAATTCATTCTATTTTTATTTTGTTTTCATCTTATTAATACAAGATACATGTATCAGGAGTGCATCATTTCATGGAGGTAAGAAAAAGCATTGAGTCTTATAATATACATAGAAATAATTCAAATGCGATTTATTTCACGAAGAACGGAACAAACAGTTCCTTCACATGTTTATTATTTTATATATGTTTGTTATTCTATTTTTGTTTTGTTGCTATCTTATTAATACACATTTTTATATTTAATAATCGAACAGTCGGTGATGGCCTCGGGGTGTGTGGCCTTGCACAGGGTGCCGAGCTGGGGGAGAAATAGAACTGAGAGAGGAGCACTTCCCTTATTCACTCGTGCATCCATTTTTAAAACACTCTACACTTTGGGTTTATAGCCTGAATAATCTTGGATCTGATACCCTCATTATGCATGATGCGTCAACAAAGAGGTCAAGCAATTTATCGAGACAAAAAAAAAGGAGAAACCCCCCGACAAAACCTTATTACAGCCCATAAAAATGGTCGTCAGGGCTCACAACTTCCCATCACCAGGATCGAAAACGTTGGTCTCTCGTTGTTGATTCTCCACGAATACCTACGACCCGCTTCGGTGGAGTTGTCGGCAGAAGATGTAGATGGTTACAGAAATTATTTGCGAATGTTACCTGCAAAGTCTGATGAACTTCTAAGATTTGTAAAACAAAATAATATACACTGTTATAGAAACACTCCAAAAAATATAATTAATGAAATAATATACATTTCTATAGAAACAATATCTGTCCATCTAAGCGTATAGCAATTTCAAAGACTTCCACAAAAAAATAAGAATGGAACATTTGCTTATATCTCAGAAACTATTGGTTTCATACAAATATTTTTCAAGTAAAAGATTTTTTTATTATTACTACAACCTTAAAAAACAAAAATAGTATTGAACAGTGACTGGATATAAAATTTAATCAAATTGTTCAAGCATATTTAGAGAAAATCGATTATTTTTCTTTTTACCCTTAGATAAATAATTTTTAAAAATATTCGTGGGAGCCTTATGAAGACCTTGGCTACCAAGTTTTAGTCCAATCGGTAAGATAGTTCCAGCTATAGACAAGAGGTACAAATAAACGGCATCACGAAAATCACTTTTCCTGTTTCAGGGGGTCATGAAACGTTGACATTTATCAAAGAATTGAGTTAATTTTTTTATAACGATTCCAAATACTTATCTCGCCTAAGGGCTGAAAGAAAGTTCAAAAGAGGGGAAATTTTGAAAGTTTTAACCAAATCCTTGTTTTTATGTTTAGAAAGACCGCCGCTATTTTGGACATTTTGAAGATAAAAAAATCAGTGATGTTAAAGGGGGGGATATACTATTATAGATGTGTTTGATTTAATAGGCA
Source organism: Timema shepardi (assembly GCA_902151425.1). Lineage (NCBI taxonomy): Eukaryota > Metazoa > Arthropoda > Insecta > Phasmatodea > Timematidae > Timema > Timema shepardi. The sequence continues at coordinate 9,653 of CABFVX010001233.1, forward strand.
GTATAATTTCTATTATCTCCGTTAATTAAAGTGAGGAGTTGAATAGATACTCGAAAAACATGTATATTTAAATTAGATTGTAAATTTAATCTCAAATCTCATCAAGAGCTAACACTTCGTTTACAAAGAGGGTTTATTCATAAATATTGATCGGAATGTTTGCCAGACAAAGGGTAAACAGCGACCCTTCTAAGCTCTGCCATTTCTCCGGAAACTCAGTTCGTATATTTATAGAGGAAAATTGAAATCTATAACAAAATTCCACGGATTAGCACCAAACCCAATAACAAATAATAATCAGTATTTTATTGCATCCAAAATTTATGTCCGAAGAGCAAAAACCAAAACATCACTAATATATTATCCTCCGTGATTGGATACCATTTTAAAAGAGATCCACAAACAACTACGCCATAGATATCAGCTTGTTAAATGTATTAACAACGAAATATTTAAAAAATTAAATTCCAAATTGTGAAGATCTTGTTTACTTTTGAATTTCCTCTAGCAGTAATAGCTATACTTGTTAGTTCTTGGGAATGTCCATTTTGGGGTCTTTAAATTAATATTTGGCAAATTTAAATACATTTTGTTAATTATGTTTTCATTAATTTGAGGTGTTTAACGTACACTTTCTTAAACGACTGATTATATCAGCATAAGACTTAAACATTAATTTTAGATCTAGAACAAACACATAACCAACCCCACTGCCGTTAATTCATCTCTGTGGAAAGTTAAAACCACATTTCATCAATGATAATTTTTTCTGTCAAGCCGAATCTTCATTCTTCATTTAATAAACTTGTCCGACACCTTATCTCAGTCGATAGCTTATCTACCTACTGAGCTAAGGGTTCTATTCCCAGCATGGCATAAAATTTGTCATCGATGAAGTATGTATTTTAACCCTTCACATTAATAAATTAACGGCAGGGGACTTAATGTTGTACCTGTCCTAGTCTTAAGTTATATTATAAGGCATATGAAGCTGTAGTGGAAAATATATGACTTTACTAAAAAAAATTGATCCAGGCTACAGGTTGGAAATAATAATAGATGTAATTAAGCCTATATAATCAGATTTTAAACTAAATCATATACAAATAAAAATAAAATACCATTTTATTTTTTTAAATTATAGTAAAATGTTAAAATGTTGTATAAAAATATTATTATAATTTAAATAAGAAACTGAGCCCATCTTTGTGCTACAAACACCGACTTCAAACCTTTTTAAAGTATCTAGTTAACCAATTTAAGTAATCTGTCAATTTCCCAGTTTGGGTGACCTGGTGGTCTAGGGGTAAGGTGTCAGACTTCTATGCTGGCGGCCGGGGTTCGATCCCTGGTCCCGGTAAAGATTTATCTGATTAACAAACCCTTCCTTCACCTCTGACAAGACATCTTTTGAATGTGAGGAATTCCAGGTCTCCACCGTGGTTCGGATTCCACGTTAAACTGTAGGTCCTCCATTTCATCTCACAATCACCCATAGCGTAAGTGCGTATAGCCCGAACGGGTAGTAAGACGCGGTGCTAATAATAATAATAATAATAATAATAATAATAATAATAATTTCCCAGTTTAATTTCCAATCAAGCTTGGTTTTAAGTACCTAGACTTTCTCCTAAATATGTTGAGAATACTGAAACAAGTTCTGTAGGGTAATATTTTAAAAAGAACTAGGTTTCAAACCATTTTCCTTTTCTGCCATAAAACAAGAAACTTCACCTAATCACTAGTTTTCCATAATTTACAATGGACTGTTTGATGTCAACTAAAAACGCTAATCAATACTGTCTTTTGAAATATATTTTTAATCAATGATGTTTCAATAAATTGATGGTGAATTCATAATTTATATAGATATTTTCGCTCCTCATCAAACAAATCTAGTTTGGTTTCTAATTTGTGTTTGATTATTTTACTCTCATTTACAAACCCAAATAAATATACATTTGTTAACAAATCTCTATTAGCTGTGGTAAATAAACAAAATGTCTATAAAAAGCTTAGTTTTCGCTAGTTTCGATTTTTCCTGCAAGTTATTAGTATTTTTTGTTCTATGGAGATGCATGATTACTCCGTTAGGCGATCATTATTATTTATAAAACAACTCCTTAGTGATTACGCTTATATATGAGGTTTCATATTTTTATGACCGTAACTATTTTAATATAAATTAAATTCTAGCTTTAAGATATGTTTTGAGTTATATGTTGATTATCATGATTTCTCAAGTATCTAGTTTCAAAGAAATGTTTTGTTAGTAATATAAATTCGTCGAATATATAAACAAACAAGATGTAATAAAACTGGTTTAAGTAATAAAAATAATTTATGACTCCTAAATAAACATTCATCATAACTTTTTAATAACGATTAAACCTTGATTTCTATCATTTTTTTTAATGAATACTTTTAGCTATGGAATATGGATGTATGAAATTTCATTGAAGGCACATTTTAAGATCAGTATTATATAACTGATATTATTTAATTTATTTTTAATAAGGATTGCTAGATATTACTATAAATATTGTTCTCCAGATCATCTTTTTTGATTAAAAAAAATTAGCATTTTAAAAATTTATATTCATCCCGGTTATTTCCTTATTTTAACTGTAATATAATTTTTATAGAAAAAATTCATTTTAAAATTATTTAATGCATTATTAGTGAATTCATGATTAACTACTAATTTTTTTTAGCACCATTTCTTACTGCCCGTTTGGGTTATACGACTAATTACTAGTTACGCTAGTGGTTTTATGGATTAAGAATTGTACCTACATTTACGTAGAAGGAGAGAAGAAAACAATTATGGAAAGATCACCCTCAGTACACCCAGCCGAGATTTGAACCTCGAGGTCCCCACTATGCGCAATCTAGCTTATTGAGACAGTAGTATCTCTTAGACTATGCGGCCACTGAAGAGGGTAGCTATTAAACGTTTTCTAGAGCAAGGGTATAGAGTTCAAACACTGAGATCATTGCTTCAATTCCCGTCCTCAGACATCGGTTTTTGATAGAAATAAAGTACAAAATTGGCATATATCAATAAATTCAAATATTTATTTTATATTTGTAGAGTAAATAATTATAACTATTGAACTTAAAAAATCGATTTAGGCAAATCCACTAAACGAGAAATTGTGTAATAATAATTGAATAATACACCTCATTAAAATTGAATATATACCCTGATTTTTGTTGGAAGAACAGTAGAGAAAATTCAATCTTATTTTATTGTGGTCAATTTTGATAACATTCTACCATATTATTAGTGTTATATTATAGGTATTGGTAATATCTATAAAAAGTGACAGCTTCAGATAACATGACTTGATGTATGAATCTATTAAAATTGTTTTGGTAACTTTAGTAACTAACTTCTACTGTTCTTCCTACCAAAATCATACTATAGATAACAGGTGCCATTAATGTCTTTAAATATATTTCACGGATAATTTTAGTAAACAACAAGCCTGAATGTTAACCATAACTTAATAATTAAGTTTAACAAAAATAATATGTGTAAAAACGCACAAAAAACTGATAAAAACTAGAGCTAAAATACACAAGGATTACGTAATATGAGAACGCGTGCGCGTGCGTGCACACACACACACACACAAACACTCACACAAGAAGGTGTGTTTACGTCACACACACACACCTCGATCTCACGAATGAGCTTCCAAACGCAGATTATTTGCGACTTTTCGCTTGAAACCATTCAATTCTAATTTCTTTACGTCGTTGGTTAGGGTATTTCATAAACTAGAAGTTGAAACTGAGAAAGAATTTGAGTAATAATTGAAATCATGGAGAGGAATGAATAAATCTGAATTTTCTTGTTATCGAGTTTTGAAATTATTATTAGAGTTGAGTGAGCGTATACGTGAAAAAATGTATTGTGGGGAGTTGGAAGTCAATAGTTTATTTATGATGGCCATAGAGTGTAGAGTTCGTCTCTAAGTCGTAACCAAGTCAGTCTCTTCTAGTATGGGGAAATATGATCACGTGACCAGTCGAATCTAAATCTAACACATGTGTTTTGGAGTCTTTGTAGTCTTGCCGCAAAGTCAGCTGTCGGTTCATTATACACTACATCACAATAGTCGTAAAGCGGGAGGATAAAGGATTGGATAAGAGACTAGACTAATGCCTTCGATTACTTGACCACTTATTTGGGTTAAAACCCCTATAAAGTGATGCCCAGGCCAGAGTTATGCGACCTTTTTTAAAAGTTCACGATACACGTAACCAGCCAAAAAAAATTCGTCGCCCATTATTTTGTTTTGAGTACGTGCCACGACACCAGAAAATGAACTACGCAACAACGGTTGTACGGTAAATCAAAACAAGGAAAGTAAAGACTTTTTTTTCCTGAAGCTCCTTTTCCTATGATCTCTTCTTTACAATTAATTTGGAAACATCTCGTTCAAATCATTAGTAATATGGGTAAGCCTTAGCTCTAATTTTGCGCGTAAACTTTTAGTTTTGTCAGATGTTTGAAATATTATTAAGTACGAGTAAGTAAGAAATGTATAGGACACACGGATGTCACGTTTCCTATTATTAATAATAATAATAATAATAATAATAATAATAATATTTAGCACCACGTCTTACTACCCGTTCAGGTTATACGCTTTAAGTGCTAATTACTCTAATGGATTAGGAATTGGGAAGGTTGAATTAGAGGAAGTGAACCCACATTTGCATGGAGGGAGAGTGGAAAAGCATTTAGGACCCCCCCCCCCAGTTCACCCGACCGAGATTCGAACCTCGATCTCCCCGTCCTCAGCAGTCGAGCAGCTCAACACGACAAGCGCGTTAGCCAACTACGCCACCGAGGCGGGTCACGTTTACTATTGAAGTGATGCGTGGCGCGCTCTGGGCTGTGGCCACACGGCACACTACCACGCTGTATAACAGTGTGCAGCGACACATCTTTTGTGGAACACTGACTTGGACCAAAGATAAGATTCATTTTATGGATATTAAACGTGATTTCACCAGTACTAGTGTATCTAAGTGTTTTTAAACATGAGTCTAATCAACCTTTCACGGTATTATATGTCAACTTTAACGAATGGCGTAAGTGCGTGTAATTATATTTAACTCGTTGTCCAAATGTAAACAAGCCTCTCTGATAAAGTAATCTGAATCACTTCAATTCTTAGAACAATATAGTTTACTGTGATATTTTACAGGCCAGGTCTATTGTGTTTATAAACCATTAATGTTTCCATGAATGCATGTCGTGTAAATTTAGTTCTGAACAATCGTAAAAAAAATGTTTACTTAATCATAGTTAATGGAGCACGAAATGGTATAGCTTATAACAATGAACTTAACCTTTGACAATATTATGTGAGTCTTTCACCGCCAATTAGTATTGTTCCAATAAACATAACAATATCGAAAGGTTATTAAATTTACAATTAAGTTTTACAACAGGCAAGAAATTGAGTTTGTCTGATATTTCACGTACACCCTCAGCAATCGGATGAATTAGTTTTGTTTTTAGATCATATCTAAGTTTTCAAAAACGACTTGTTCTCGATGTCTGAAATGTCTGAGCTATCTTCATGTAAGTGACGCATCTGTGCCTGATTACTAATTAACAAACATTATTTTAATAGCACTTTAGATAAAAATTAGTGTCATTTTATTGGTTAAGTAGCTTAGCACTGGAGAAAGTTTTCAAACAACTTGCAAACCAATAATAGGATTTATATATATCAAAAGGATTTAAAGCACTTTTGATTCTCTTAAATTAATATTTTCAATTAAGTAAATTTTTAAAAATAAATTATTTAGTTTTTTCGAATATTTGTAGATGTTGTTTAAGTGAAGGGAGTTTGCAAAGATGGAGACGTGGGGAGTAAATTAGTGAGGATGGTTTAAGTACGGAGTTATTTTTTTTAGCTATATGTACAGTTTATTGCCTACCCCGTAAGGGAATGGTGTGATTAGGTATGTGTATGTGTAAAAAATATGTGGATGCAATTTTATTATGTTCATGAACTACACAATACTATTTTATTATTTACTATAAAATTTAGTCAAAATTATCAAAGCATTAAAAATATATTTGTTATTTTAGTAAAACAAACTTAGTAAAATATATATAGTTATTCATTATTAGATTATAAATAGTAGTTTGTAGCTGTATACATTTTAATTCATTATTTCATCAATTATAACTATCATAGTTAGTCATTTGTTGTAGAGTTTACTGTATATTTATTTAAAACATGAAACAATTTCTTTCAACAAATATTTTTAGTCTTCTTAACAACCAATTTGTATATATGTTTCAATTAAACTTATAAATAATTGTAACTTTTAAATAATTCCCAAAAATGTCAAATTTAAAAAATATATATAAATGGGAATCTGAAATGATAAAAAACTTCAAATTTCCTTAGTCAGAGATTTTTTTAGTTTTACCAATATTTTTTAAATTAATAAAATCCTATATTTTGAGGATATCCAAATCAAATTTACACGTTTCTAATAACGAAGCCACAATTTATATATAATTTACATTATTCGGTGACTGTATTGACGTTACTACGACATGATTCCCAATTACATTAAAAAAAGTGGCTGAGGTATTAAATAAAAGTTTTAAAATTTAGATTGGCACGAAAATCACACACCGCCTGAACTTATGCTTGCTTTGCAAAGGTCTGAAATTTAAAAATTAGTAGCTGGAATTATAAAATTTGGATTTGAATTTGTTAAATGAATGAAAAACTGGTTTGAAAGAAATAAAACTAAGAAGTATTTGAAGCAAATAAAAGCGTTATTACAGGAAACAACGGGCACTTTTTCTAGTTTTAAATAAAATTTGATAAGTCCGTTTTCCGTAATTAAAATCACAAAAAAAAATTTTGAACTGATGTTGACAAACGAACATTCATTTAAAATGTTAAGGGTCCAAAATGTCAGCAAAAATAGTAGCTTCTAACGAAAACCCATCTATCCTGGTTGCTATTAAATAGTTCTAAAGGCGTCAGAGAAAAAATATAAATATTTTAACTTTTTTGAAAACATATTTAGCATAGTTTCAATCACCTTAAAACCTGATATTCTTGTGTCCCGACAGACAGAGAAAATATGATTAAAAAATCAAAATACAGAGAAATATATTATACAATTTTAGAAATTAGTTCGATTGATGGAAATTTAATTGTAGCTAAAAAACTACTTAAACAAAACCTAATAAAACATGCAGTGTTAGTAAACTGGTATAAGTATACTGTAATTTTGGCAGAAAGCTCATTTTGAAAGGCTTTATTTAGTAGCATAGTCCTATTGTATAATGGAATTTCTGTAGGATAAAAGACCTTCCAAAACGTACACACTATTGCAGTATTGGAAGATCTTTTACACCACCAATAGGATTCTGGCGCGAAATAAGGCCTCCCAGAGCGGGCTTCATACAAAAATAAGAAAAGCCTATAGTTAGATTTTCTTCTCGCTTTATTGCGTTTACATCGAGGTCGGGGTTCTAATACCATACAAAAATGTTTTAAAATAATTTAGGGGATTTATTCCAAATATTATTTTAGACCCTCTTTTATCATCTATTAAGTACACGCAATGATGTTTTGCTTCAGCTATAAAATTAAAATTACCTATGAATTCTAGGTGGTGCTGATAACCGCAAAGAAGAAAACAATATTTGCTGCCCTGAAGCGAAGAAGATTAAGACGAAACAGGATGAAGAGGTGATATTTATATTTTCACCATAGCTATTTACTGTTCTATGCTATATTCTTTAGAAAAAATCGTTTGATAAATTATAATTTCATTATAATAGACACATTAAAATAACAATATTTTATTGTATTCATCACATTAGGATAATATATTCTGATTTCAGGCCCTAATAATCTCATTGTGTCAACGGGTCTATGAACTCTAGTAATAATAATAATAATAATCGATATTAAAAAAGTAGGTTGATTAGAAAGTTATAAGAAAATATGTATTATAAACTAGATAGTGGATTAAATCCAAAACCAACAAGAGAAAAAAAGTACGGAAAACACGTAATACATTCAACGGTGAAACAATGTGCTTAGAATTTGATATTATTAGCTGTCCAGGAGGTAAATAAAACAAATTGTCCTGCTCTCCATTATGAAAACAAATATATATACCTATATAAATCTTGGAAGACCTAGATGCAGATGGGAGGATAACATAAGAATGGACCTGAAAGTGATAGGATATAATGAGTTGGACTGGATAGAACTAGCTCAAGATAGGGATAGGGTATAGTGAGGGGACTGGATAGAACTAGCTCAAGATAGGGATAGGGTGTAACGAGGGGACTGGATAGAACTAGCTCAAGACAGGAATAGGCTATAATGAGGAGACTGGATAGAACTAGCACAAGATAGGGATAGGGTGTAACGAGGGGACTGGATATAACTAGCTCAAGATAGGGATAGGGT
>CABFVX010001233.1:21113-65597 GCA_902151425.1 Timema shepardi
ATTAGCACCGTGTCTTACTACCCGTTCGGGTTATACGCACTTACGCTAATGTGTAATGGTAGGGTGATTGTGAGATGAAATGAAGGACCTACAGTTTAACGAGGAATCCGAACCACGGTGGAGGCCTGGCATTCCCCACATTCACAAGATGTCTTGTCAAAGGGGAAGGAGGGGAGGAAGAATATGTATTATTATTAGCACCACATCTTACTACCCGTTCGGGTTATACGCACTTACGCTAATGTGTAATGGTAGGGTGATTGTGAGATGAAATGAAGGACATACAGCTTAACGTGGAATCCGAACCACGGTGGAGGCCTGGCATTCCCAACATTCACAAGATGTATTGTCAAAGGGGAAGGAGGGGAGGAAGAATATGGATGATATTTAAAAGAAGAGAGAATGGTTAAGTGGTTTGATTATTTGTTTAATAAGTCTTAAGTAATAACATTTGTTGAGGATGTACAAACAAATATATATATGTAAAGACTTGAATAATATCCAACAATTATAAATTTCAAAAACCTAACAACATATAAGATTATAAATTTTACTGAGCGAAAGACTAGAAAGTTAATATATTTTAGTGATGGCTCCCCTCATGTCTCAAATAATAATAATAATAATAAATGACAAAATAATATTTTTTTGTCTCGCTAAGGATAAGGGATTATTTACAAAAATCTATATTAATATTTTTAACCCTGAGGGACCTTTAATGAGTACAAAATTATTTATTTATTAATACTCTTAGCCAGAAGGGCTTTAAAACAAATTTAAACATTTAAAGAAATATAATTAATCAGTCAATATAATTTAAGGTGATATAAAAAATTTAATTCACATCAGTGATCAGAAATAATAGTTCTTCGGTCAGAAGGACCTTGCAATTAGTCACACAAAAAAAACATTTGGACTTAGAAATATATATGTCCAATCCTGATTATTTACTTTTGTACTGCTATGAAATTAAAGACTTGAAGCTCACTAAACTAATGACATGTATAATATCTTATTTACTTTCACCATAAGGACTCCAAATAATTGTATATACAACTATAAATAACCAAGGCCTTTAAATTATTTAGTTGATTATGAAAGAACGATAAAACTTCAAATTATTCAAGATAACTTCCGAGACAAGATATTCGAAATTACTTATTTAAAATAGTAAAACATTTAGTAAATTATACAAGCAAGATAAATATTTTAAATTATTCAAGATAATTTTCAAGACCAAAGATTCTAAATTGCTTTTTTAAATTAGCAAATCAAATAATTGATTTTGCAAAAAAGATAAATACGTCAAATTATTTAAAATAATTTTCAACACAGTATATTCTTAATTACTTATTTAAACATTCTGAATAAGAAGAACTACGATTTTAAATAAGCCTATGCTCATTTCCAAACAAAACATGGAACAAAATAATTATTTTAAGACGATCATGGTTATTTGAATTTAAAAAATTAATTATTAGTACAAAAAGGAACTTAGAGTTTAGGTTGCTAAAACAATAATTTTAGATTGTTACATTTTAACAAGTTGATGACGCATCTTTTACAAATATACTGCCAAGAGTGAAGTTTCCTTCAACCTCCTGGCCTTATATATCGGATATCAATTCTCAGAGAGTGGAAATGAGGGCCTTTACATACACGACATATATAATCAGAGGTGGGGGTATCAAGCGGAAGGGGTTTTGCATGTGACGAGACTATGGTAGAATGTACTGAATATTTGTGGAAGAGGGTTAAAGCTTCGAGCCCCAGGTGCACTAGCAGCGTCGGCTACAACTTGAAGGTGGCTATCTCAGTCATATCATGTTCTTAGTTGAGACGACACGTGCGCAAGACGGTTTGTGGGGCGTGCTAGAAAGTTATTTTGGAGTGAACACTGTGAAATGGCACATGGTGGGTCTCGAATATTATCACATTATTTAACTATGGAATATTATTTGAAGTAATTTGATATTGTATTTTAGGAATTCAACGTTGTAGCTTTGATAAGACGCTACGCTACTTTCACAATAAACTAAACTGCCGAAGACGGGGAGATCAAGGTTCTAGTCATGGTTGGATTTACTCAGAGGTACTATTAATAAATGGCTTTCCACTTTAAAACCACGCAAATTCGGGTAAACTTCCTCTATACATTCTTAATCCTTAATACACTAACGTAATTAGTACATATGCGTATAAACTGAACGGGTAGTGAGACATTTTGTTAAGAAAATAATAATCTTTCATTTGTATAGTTTCGCTTAGAGTAAAAAAAGCAAAATACATTCTCAAGTTTATTTATCTGGTTTGGTAGTCGTTTAATATCTGCGTACTCAATTTCAAGACTTTGGTATGGATGTAATTGATGATTTTAATAAATGAATAAGGTAATAGGTATTTTGGCTCTTTTGTAGTTTTACAAATTAATAATAATATTGGCCTCACAGTATTCACTATTATTATATTTGATGTATGCTGTCTAATTACAAAATTATTCCTAGAGAAAAACCAACCTGGTACTTATTAAATAAGGCCCACTCCTTAGGTTATAACTAAGATACCCTTGGACAGAAGGTGACCTCGTAGATCATATAGCTATAACAAGAGTTGAACAAATGTGAAAAATCGACCAATTAAATGTATCTGTGTTAGAAGAGTGACGTTTATATGGTTTCCATATGTACCATTAGCTAATAATGATATATTTTTTTCATATTTTTTTGTTTTTAGGAATTTATGAGGCATAATGAACACTTTGCTAGTATTATATTTAAAATCAACAACGTTCACGAAGACATGTCAACAAACGGAAGCCAAATTCATACCGAGTTTGTAAAAATCTGCGACATGAATTGGAAGTTGGGGCTCTACAACTCAGGTGGATGGCTAGGTATATTCCTCTATTGCGGCAAGGTTATGGAAGATCTACAAGTTAAACTGTACGCGGAATCTGAGCTACAGTTGATATCTCAGGAGCCTAACCACCAACCGTCAGTGAAACAATCGTTCTATACAGAATTCAACAACAAGATAATCTGCTGTGGGGCTCGTCATTTTGTCAGCATTGCCAGTTTGTTCAGTCAGCCGAAGGCGTATATAAAAGATGGATCTTTGTCTGTGATGGTCAGTCTAGCTATTGGTCCATTGCTTAAGAATGTTGATTTACCTCTTAATGTCAATGATGCTATTCAGAAAGACGTGAGATGTTATGAAGAAGATTCTAATTCAAGTTCTAATCGAGGTCATATTCTTCTAAATGAAGATCTTTTCAGTGACTGTGAGTTCTGGGTGGGTACAAAGGACCCCCCATTCATACAGAAAGCTTCGATGGCAATTCTCTCTCTGAAAAGCCCCGTATTTTTCAGAATGTTCACTTCGGAACAAGATAAAATTGCCAATAATCATTTCGTTGTCAACGATATAGACCCGTCCATGTTTATTCTATTGATGCAGCATACCTACTCTGCCAAGATAAGATTCGAGTCGAAACTGCATACGATGGAGGTGTTTAGAGCAGCCAAAAAATACGAGTTGAACGCTCTCATGGGTGACTGTATCAGATATCTGTGGCCTCACGGCGTGTCGGATGTGTGGGAAGCACTAGACTTTTCTACGGCTAACGACGTCCCCACCATGAAGGAGGTGGCGATGAATATCGTGCGACGTCAGGCGAGTGAAGTACTCTTCTCGGAGAGGTTCCGAGAGCTGACCCACAATTCCGTGTTGGCCATTGTGGAGCAGTACCAGATGAACTGCTCCGAGTTGGACATATTCGACGCCGTCCTGAGGTGGGCGTGTTATCAGTGCGAGAAGGAGGGGAACCCCAGCGATAGGAAACATCTAAGGAGCTCTCTGAAAGACATCCTTAGGCAGGTAACATATAGTAAAAACGCGGCAGGAAGAACGGCATCTGACGGTTTAAAAAGTTACTAAATCTTCGTTCATACAACAATTTAAATGATCCGCAGCTCTCACTTTTAAAATATAGTAACAATATATATATAAATAACATTAATGATATAGAAAAATGGGCAATGTTTACTGCTAAAAACAAAAGTGTGTATTTTCTTAACTATATTTCCCACCGCGTTTTTATTGTAAGTTTAAAATAGCCTGTGCCAGGGTTATGTTTCTTTGAACAATTCTCACTGTAAACTATCTACAATTTTAATTTGTCTCTTCACAACACATTCTATGAAACTCCTTCTTAAAGCCACTATCACGATATTGTTAAGATGTTCTAGTTTACTTAGTATATGAGGATTTTGTTTGATGAATAGACTATTTTTTGGAAATTAGTCCATACATTATTGTCAACTTTCCATTGAGAAAATAATGAGGAAAAAACACTTAAACTGTTACCCATTCAAGAACAAGTATTGATTTCTATATTTAGAAGATAAAGGCAACCATTTCTGATTGTTAGTTTTCTTTTTGGCTGGGAATGTGTGAAACCACTTCTTATCAAGGGAAGCTGTAAGTAATCGCAGATTCTCTTGAAAATTGGAAGAGATACTTAAACAAAATTGTTACTTGAAGTGTTTTTCTGTCCAAACTCACTGTCTTCCGTCTAGGGTCCGTACTCCCTGGAACTCATCAGCTGATTGAGTCTATGGCATCGTACTATACTATGGAACTTCTGAAGAGTCTACTCTATCCAGGAAACATATCCAAGCGTTGTTTCAAAGCTTACTCACTTGACCACAGTAAAATTAGAATCGATTTAATAATTTTTCATTGTCTAAATATTGTAGAACTATTTAACTGGTCTCAAATCCAATGCGTTCTAAAGAAAAGTTTTGAAACGTGGTTTCATGCTACGTCTGGTTCGAGTTTTATTACATAACTAATCTAGGTAAATTGAAGTTCGGTTTTCTGCATGCTTAACTTAATATAATCAAAATTAGGGTTATTTAAATATGTTATCATGATATTATAGTAACGTTTCAATTGTCTTGGGAGGGTGAGTGTGATTCTAATGACGAAGCAACTATATGGAGGTAGAATGTGTGGATCAAGAGCAACGAGTAGACAATGAAAGACGTGGATAAATGTTATAAATTAACGAATGTGTGAAAAAGAAGGATATTAAGAGTTTAAAGAATAAAGGGCATGCATTACTCGGTGTATGGATGTTGTTAAAGCAAAGGGAGTATGCAAGGACATTAAAAGTGAGGATGGATTAAGTACCCAGTTTTGTTATCACTCTGCACAGTTTCTTTCTTACGCCTTAGGGGAACGGTGTGGTTAAGTTTGTATGTATGTATGTATGTATGTATGTATGTATGTATGTATGTATGTATGTATGTATGTATGTATGTATGTATGTATGTATGTATGTATGTATGTATGTATGTATGTATGTATGTATGTATGTATGTATGTATGTACGTATGTGTATGTACGTATGTATTATATATATGTATATAAATGTATATATATACATATATGTATATGTATGTATATCTATGTATGAATATATGTATGTATGTATGTATGTATGTATGTATGTATGTATGTATGTATGTATGTATGTATGCATGTACGTATGTGTATGTACGTATGTATTATATATATGTATGTATATATGTATGTATGTATATATGTATGTATGTATATATGAATGTGTGTATATGTGTGTATATACTTTTTAACTATGGTAAAATTATTTTAATATTCTTAATTCCACTGATTTCTAATTAATATTTCAAACCACCGTGGCCACACGATGTGAGCTACCGTGTCATGATACCTTATCAGTGAAAAAACATTTAATGTAATATTAGAAGAGATAAGTTTACATATTTTTCTATAGGAATATAAAGAAACGTAATCCTGATATTGGTCTCATTTAGATTTACTTATTTCTCGTTCACGCCTTTAAGGACAGATAATGTCCATTCACGGCAACCTGGGTTTCTATAATAGTTGAAAATCTACCCAATGTTTTTAATGTAGCATATTCATCTTCTTTGCAAAAAGGTTTTGTTAATTTGACAAGTTACATAAATCGACTTAACTTTACTAATCTGGAAAAACCTGGATTTATTGAAACTTTAATCTTCAAAGTAATTTTATTACAGTCACTAAAATATTCAATTACTGTGAACCAGAAATATTAAATTAAATAGATAATTTTGAGCCTGACCAGCAATTATTTTATAGTATTTATTCAGACATAAATTTTTCATTGTTTTTAGTTCATAGGTATTATTAGTATAAAGTAGGCCTACTTTAGGAAATAATGATACTAAATGTACTTAATGTTTACATTTAAACATTCCTGGACTAAGGTATAAAATAAATAAATTCATTTATATTAATATTTTAAGTCAAAATTAAACTAATTTATTATTATGTTTAAAACGTGCCATAGAAATTTGACAGCCCCACAAATACAACAAAGAATAAAGGATATAAGTAAATCTGTAATTTCATAGTTTGCACCTTAGAATCTTCATTACATACGCGGCTGTTTTAAATAAACAGATATACTATGAATAAACGTCTGTTTTGAGATTAAGATTCATCAAAATTAATTATGGTCTTTATAAAAATCATAACTTAAAATAGCTTAGTAGTTTTCAAATATGCTTCTTATAATTTTGTTTGTAACTTGATTAACATTTTTTCAAAGTTAGAATATAATGGACCACAAGAAAACTTAAACAATACAGCTCTATATATTTAGCTATATAATATTTAGAAATGTGTCCATAAAGTGAAAAAGTTTTAAAGGTTTATTTTAGAGACTCGGCATTTTAATTCCCTAAAATTACTGGCACAATTAAACTAGTTGTAACCATTTGGTTTTAACTAAAATGATGGCGCATGAATGATAAATTTATAGGGATCCATCTGCCAAGACTAAGATAGTGTTCGAAACAAGAAATTAAATTAATATTATTTAATTATAAGTTATCATTTGATTGCAGTTCACTCATTTACTTTGTTAACTCATTGTTAGTTTATAATATTATTAATCCTTTAATTGTGTCATAAATTCGTAAATATTAAGTCTATTTTTTATAAAGTGTGTTTGATATTAGTTCTATTTCATTATTTTGTTGAATAAGTCTTAGCTTAATTTGAAGATATGGTTTCATATTTTCATATAGTTTTTAAATTTACTATAGTTTAGATGTGAGAGAATATATCATAGTATCTAATAAAATACTAATATAATTCATCTATAGCGTTATAGTAAATTCACTAATTAAAGCATTCAACAAAACTAATGAATAAATAAACTATGTTCATTAAATCTTACTCAAGATAAACAAAAGTACTGAATGTTGTGTTGAATTGACAGCCATATCCGCTTCCTAGCTATGGGCAGTGACCAGTTCATGGGCAGTCCTTGCTCGTCAGGCATCCTTACAGGAACTGAAGAGTTGCAAATCTTGAAGTTTCTCATCGACAGGAAGAATCTCTCCAGGCAGTATCGCTTGTGCCACTTGACGCTACCCCGCATGTTGGTGTAAGTAGAGGGGCGGGGGGGTGGGGGTGGTTGAGGGTGTTTAGTTTTGGTATTAAGTGTGCACTTTATGTTACACCCCAAAAGGGAACTTGGTCATTTTATGAATTGGGAAAGTTGCTTGAACTGGATTCTTCGCTTGTCAATTTCATGAATCGAGCAAAAAAACTCGTCCAGTTCATGAATTGGGTAAATTCCGTAACCTAACTCATGAAATGGATAAGTTTTTGCCTGGTCCATGAAATGGGAAAACAGACAAACCTGTTCCAAATATTTATTCATTTTAGAAAGGAAGCTTAGGTTTATTTAGATTGATGTAAGAAACTCATATCTAAAAAGTATTAAGCCGTATAAAAAAGGGTTTACAATAAATTGTGATAAATATTTGGACATATGCTATCATGAAACTATAATTTGTAAGCGCAGACAGATTTAGATACGATTATAATTATGGCAGTTCAAAATGTACTAAAACCATAATTGTGTTTATTTATATATCAAGTCATGTGGGCTAAAATTTTATTTTTTGATTGATAATATCGATACAAAATAAAACTAATTATAAAATAAAAACGTTTTCTTCGAAAAATAATCGTATTAATTTTTAAAAGTGACTTCCTACCAGACTCGTGCTATGAATATTCATACAAATAATTAATACTAAAATATCTGCCTCGTCATTTTTAACATGTAGGTGACCTGGTGGTCTAGGGGTAAGGTGTCAGACTTCCATGTTGGGGATCCGGGGCTCAATCCTCGGTCCCGGTACAGATATATCTGTACCAAACCCTTCTTTAACCTCTGACAAGAAGTGTATTAATCACAACTTGTGAATGTGGGGAATGCCAGGCCTCCACCATGGTTCGGATCCCACGTTAAACTGTAGGCCCTCCAGTTCATCTCACAATCACCCTACCATTACACATTAGCGTAAGTGCGTATAACCCGAACGGGTAGTAAGACGCGGTGCTAATTATAATAATAATAAATTTAACATGTATGTGGTTGTTTCTCATTGTAACAGACTGCCTGCAGAAGTGAATACACCTGTCCAGGCCGAACAGGGCAGCTGGATCAGCACAACTAGCACCACTAGTGAGCAAGTGGTGTACTATGACCAAACTACTGTTCCGGTGGTGTAAAAAAGATGCAGGCACCATAATTCAATTATTATTCAAGGTTTCGGGGAAGAAAAAAAAACATCAGGCAAGCGCGCTTGCTAAGAAGAGTTTTGAACTGGAATATGTGTAATTTCAGATGTAAACAGCAAGAAAACTTTCACATTTTGTTTTGTAACTGATGGTTTTTTAAGCTGAATGATGTTTCTAGAGCTGGGCAGAACTGTTCATTGTTGGTACTTATATATTTTAGCACTACGTGTTTGGGCTATACATTTTTGGAACTGGTTCAAAGTGATTAATTTCTTTGAGAGGAGAAGTTCATTTATGCAGCTCATTAGTTGAGTCATTTGAGAATTACAGATTCTAGTTCAGTAATTTGATAAATACTTCTGCAGTTCAGTCGTTCGATAGCTATAGCCTGTAGTTCAATCTTTCTCTAACTACAAATTGTATTTCAATAACTTGAGAACTATAGCTTTTATTTAAATCATGCAAGCTACCGATATACAACCTTGAGTCTCTTAGCAGTGCATAACCTTCACACATGCCAGGGATATTAGTATATAGTTATAGATATTTAGATAATTATGTTTATTTATTGAAGATGAGTATTGAAAATGGGGTATGCGTACACCAACTTTCTTAAGAATGTACATATCTGATAGCTAGAGAATTTACTAAAACTAATTTCACGTATTCATACGTCAAGTAATGTAATCTGCAGCTTTCCTTTAGATTTAGATTAACAATAATTATAACATAATACTAATAATATAATAAAATTGTATCAACTTTGCCCCCAAATAAAGTTTTATTTTTAATGAAAGGTGCCCCAAATGTATTTTCCTAATCCAATGAAGGTATAGCTTTGATGCATTTTCAAATAATAAACTCCCTTTTGACAAACATACGCCTGCCCTAGTAAATCAATTTGAAAAGTATCATTAAAAAAATTGTTTTTCTTTTACCGAGATCGAAATAAGTACCTCAATTTTTTATGGTCACCTCACTTCATTTTGAACCTGATCACTTCAAGGTGAGCCAGTTCCGAATAGTTTAATGAAATTGTTCAAAGTCGCCAACTAGACGGCACTAGGTGTAGCAACAAGAAGGTAAATTCTTGGACCAATTATTGGAATCAAACAAGTTATTTTCTTCATAGAGCGCCAACCAAAATGACGTGACATGTGATATGACGCGCATGCATGTTCAGGTCAAACCAATTGCTAGTTTGGGCTACATCATTCGTAGCCCAGTAGTGGAAATGTTATCCAGTACTAGTGTACCAATACCTAGGGGACGCCCGAATGTACTAATTCTACATTCTTTTCATGGAGGTTTTTACCATGTCCCCATGAGATGAGGTGATGTTGATAGTTAGTACGAAGGAGTGAAACCAGCTCAAATCTAACTTAAGACTAAACCAAACCCTGGTGACATTTAGGGTGGTTCCTCTTTCGGTAAAAATATCAAAGTTACCAGTTGGGAATCGAACTCGGAATCCCTAGGCTTATTACCAGGTGCACTGGCCACTACACCACGGGTCTGGCGTTTTCAAATCAATGTAAACTTATGAATCAGCTCCCATTGAGGTGGTGTGACATATTGGTGACTTGACACACGCCCCGTCAGACGATTTCTGCATGCTACACATTTGTCACACGTTACGGATATGTAACTTTATTTAATTCACTGAAAATGTATTTAAAGTTATTAAAATACGTTATTCAGGTCCTAAAGTTGGTATCGTGTTTTAAAATTGCAGGTACAATTTTTCTCATTAATAAATTGAATTTTTCCTTACGCTTTCTGTAAAACGACTGACATTTTTCTGGATAGATATTAAACTTTTTAGAAACATTGAAAGCACCACTTTTGTTTATATTTGCTCTTCAATAATAATGCACGAATCTCGGTCTGGTGAGCTGGGGATGGTTTTCCCTAAATTGTTTTCCACTCTCCCTCCACGAAAATGAGCGTCCACCTCCTCTAATTAAACCTTCCCAATTCCTAATCCATTAGCGTAATTAGTACTTAAAAGCGTATAACCCGAACGGGTAGTAAGACGCGGATGCTAAATATTATTATTATTAATCATAATAATGCACCAAAATAGTCGTAGTTTACTGTTATCATAATTATTATATCCAATAAGAGTGACTCAATTCAATAAGGCCAAATAATCTTCATTATCGGAGGCAAAATTTATTACTAAATAAATTTCTGATAAATCATTCCAGTGTATTTTTGATTCATACGCGAATGTCACTTATATGGCACTGTCATATATATATATATATATATATATCAAGGTATTGACAGACCATGACAGATCACTTTGTTGGAAGCAGTCAGTATTGACATCATTTGTCAAAAACCACATGTCCAGAATATATGAATGCCGTCATTTTTTTTCTAGCAGTCGGTCTTACTATTTGTTCCGGTTATACGTTTATGTATTAATTATGCTAATAGTTTTAGGGGCTAGGAAAGTTATATTTGGAGGAAGTGTACCAAAATTTGCGTGAAGAGAGAAAGGGAGAAAGTGGAAAGCCATTTTGGAAAGAACACCCGACCGAGATTTGAACATTGATCAGCCCGTTAACGGCATTCTAATCTACGGTGAGAGCAACGCGTTAGACCATGCGGCCACTGAAGTGGGTGGCTGCCATCTTAAGGGTGCTTCATACGAGAGCACTGAGGTTGCGATACAAACGTTTAGAAATTCCGTACTATATAAGAAATTGTTTGATATTTTTAAATATAGTCTTCAATAAAATGTAGGTAAAAGTAATTACCAATTAAAAGCTCAAATTTTTAATTAAAGGTGTAATAAAAAAATTGATAAGTTTTATAAAACCATATTATACAATCCCATATTTTCTTAAAAATTGTCTATTGTGACCTTAACAAATCAAGATTTAATTTAATAGAAGAAGAATATCTCTAGGATTCTAAACTTCTGCATTAATTCAAGAAGTAAAATTTTTCTTGTAAATTCTCATTGATTTTTTAAAAACTTTAATCTCAAAATTTAAACTTTTTAGCTTGTCATAAGGATTATGATAAGTTTTGCCTACATTTTATTTAAAACTATATTAAACATATCAAATCACTTGCACAAAAGTAGACTAAATGGTAACGTTATGGACTATCAGGTAAGTGTATTAATATACTAAATGTTTAAATATTTAAAATAGTTTTAAAATGATACGTATGTAATGGAATAAAATATCTGCCTATTTTGTCTTGGTGTTTCAAAGGACTGGGGCTTGAATATGGTGTCATTTTTTCAAGCCATTTTAAAACTGTACTAATGTTTTTGTAACGGACGAAACAATACCCGCTAACCAGCTGCACACACAATCACGGGGTTCTTCTTATTCAGAGCGCGATTCCTTAAAACAAAAACCAGATGAGCATATAAAACCACGAACGTCGTCTAAGATTAGTTTTCGGAACCGGTGACACCGTCAACTAGGGTAAAGATACACACCACTGCTTCAAGACACGGCAAAGGATTTGCGGGTGGTGATATATTGGGCACTTTTTATGTGAGATATTGATGGATTGGGCACCGTCAACAAAACTAGAAGTAATTGTAAACATGTTGATTGGGCATTTTTTAATAACAAGGATTAAATAGTAGTATATCATTTGGAAATGAATACAATAAATCGCCAGTGGACTTCAGTTCAGTTAAATTTATAGTAATTATTATTATATAAGTCCTCTGGCGATTTATTGTATTCATTTCCAATTAATATACTACCATTTAATCCTTGTTATTAAAAAATGCCTAATCAACATGTTTACAATTACTTCTAGTTTTGTTGACGGTGCCCAATCCATCAATATCTAAATATATAATATATATAATATATAAAAAGTGCCCAATATATCACCACCCGCAAATCCTTTGCCGTGTCTTGAAGCAGTGGTGTGTATCTTTACCCTTGTTGACGGTGTCACCGGTTCCGAAAACTAATATTAGACGACGTTCCTGGTTTTATATGCTCATCTGGTATATATATATGAACGCTGGCTACTACGTACAGTACATCCATGGTAAAATACATTCTTAGTGAGAAGGG
This sequence comes from Timema shepardi, assembly GCA_902151425.1. Classification (NCBI taxonomy): domain Eukaryota; kingdom Metazoa; phylum Arthropoda; class Insecta; order Phasmatodea; family Timematidae; genus Timema; species Timema shepardi. The sequence continues at coordinate 33,809 of CABFVX010001233.1, forward strand.
TAGCAAGATTAGGTTAGGCTAAGTTAAGTTAGGTTAGCATATCTCAATCTACTTGGGAGGGAAATCGTACTGCTAGGTAGCAATGACCACAATCCGCCTTGGAGTAAAATGTTGGTATTAGCTTGGGAGTGGGGCTAAAATCAATGCCCAGGCCACCAACTACCAATAGGAACAACACGCTCAGAGATTTATTTAATTTGTAAGACATAGAGCCATCCTTGCTGATAGCAAGTGTTCAAAATAGTTACCACCTTGAATGTTTAATTAGGACAAGAGTTATCACGGTTCTGTGCACGTTGGAGCATGCTGGCATTGCAGTAGATTAAGCAGCATTTAAACCTCTTTAGGAGATCATCAATATTCATGGAAATATCTGCGTTCGTATGTTCTTTCAACTGCTCCTCAGCCTCATTTATCTGTACACACGACCCCAACAAGATGCATATATACATACCCATTTACACCGTTACCTTACGGGATAGGCAAGAAACTGCGCATATAGCTAAGAAAACATCACCTCCCTACTTTATCCATACTCACTAACCTTCTCCACATTTCTCTATCTTTACATTCTCTCTTCGCTTCAACAACATCCATTCACCGAATCATATACTCTCTTTTATTCTTAAAACTCATAGTGTTTCTCTTTTTCCCACACTCACTTAGAACAGTTATCAATGTCTTATATGGCCTATCCCGTTCTCTTGCTACCATCTTAACTAACTTGGAAGCGTAAAGAAAGGTCAAGTAGTTACAAGAGAATAACAATATTTGTTTTATTTGTAATAGAACAATGGATGATACATGATTTGAATTACAAATGTAGAAATCATTTAGTTTATAAAGTTGAAGATCGAAGTTAAACATAATATTTTATAAGATATTTATGATGACAGAAGGTCTCAAATAAGAAACATTAATATAAACGTAACGTCCAATAATATTAAAACTAACAAGAGTTTGAAGTTGAAGACTTGGATGCAAATATATGTTCCATAGGTATAAAGTGTAAGACGTTAATACAGACATATTTCCATCTTTAAAGCCCAAATAGACTAAGGTTTAACGTGAGCAATTTTATGTAAACACATAATCCCAAGAAATTTTACATGACTTTAAAGTAAAGACTTTAATATCAAACATGGCGTCCCTACAGACACATATCAGTCACCCAACTACCTATGGCCATGATAAATGACGTCACAGAGCCAATATACTAAGTTAGAGGGTAACTAAAAAATTAGGAAATTAATATAACACCAAAACATTTCAATATTAGATATATATATTTCCCAATTTCCTAAATGTAAATAACGAGTTTATAAAAGTTTGCCAGCTTCCCGAGCTAATGACCTGACAAACGGCGCACAAGAGCCGTAATAAATACATTGTGACAAAAAAGGGGGTGTCTTACAACCCCAATCAAGCTAGCCTGTATCTTACAATAAACAAAGTTAGAGTTAAGATTAGGCACCCCATCTAGGCATGGCGCCTAAAGAGATAGACTATTGCCAAAACCTATACTAATTTACAATGGCCATTTCCCTTAGTACCACTTAAGGCGACGAAGGTAGCCATAGTTACGTACAACAAGTCGAGTTCCCAATGTAATACAGTATAAAGAATGCGGCCAACGCTGGCCTCCCAGAAAAAATATTCATCTGTACAAGCTGCAAACGATATAACAAAAGGTGGTAAAAGCGCGACTCTAAATTGGTTGACTGGCGACGAGAAAACAAAGTTCGCCTATGAAAATGGATTTGGTTCCCCAAATTATCAAAACATAATAAATCGTGGCAAGAAATATATTCCACGGCCACAGCCCAAAGGAACCCATCCTAAAATTAACAATTAAATTTAATCCGCCAAAACAAATAATTTAAGAAAGATTTCTCCATTCTAAGCCGAAACAAAATTTAGAATAATGCAAATAAGTATAAGTTTAATCCGGCGCTCTCAGCTTAGCAAGTTAGTGATACAATGAGTAACCATGTAAAAGATACATCACAATATATAACCAACACAAATACCAGACATGCCCACAGAGAGAGGGAAAGAGGGAGGGAGAAAATGGAGTGGAAGAGGGGAGACAAGCAGCGCTTAGGAGGGTTAGCGGTGACTGTAGAAGCTACAAGAAAATTTTAGAACCATCTAGGCGGCTGAACCGGAAACTACACAGGTAAAGTTGTCTCTCTTTGTTTATGGGCGGGTCTTCTATGATGAGCGGATCGTTGGGCAGTATCTTCATTTAGTCCGTGGGATTGAGTTGTAGGGAGAGGATGTCACGGCACGTGTGCTCCAATGTTTATGTTCAGCAAGTCAGATGGTGTGTATACTCCCATTAGATTGAGTTAGTTGTTCATCTTTTTGTAACATCGTTATACTTTTGATCAACACACTATACCTTCATATATTGCTTTGTCCCTCGAGCCACACTCAATCAAGATATAGTTTTATCAACATGTTCACACCAACTTAAGACGCTTCTTTCATACTGATATACTAGATTCCCTTTCAAACCGCACTATTTCTAGGCATTTTGGGAATTTTGGAATCAAGCACACACAAGGTCCGAGCATAAAGTCGCCTCCAATGAGACACACGAGACTTCCAAAGGACATGACACAGACGGCGAAGTGACGCGCCCTCACCCTGTCCTCTCAGTCTAAATTGTCTCGTATATAGTATGGAGGGGACTTGAAAAGATGCCGTGTCCACGCAACGTCAACGCCCGTACCTGAGCCATGTCTTCTCTGTGTGAATTGTGCCTTAGACCATACGGCCACCTAAGCAGGTGCACAAACCCATCCTGTTTTGTTATAGGTAATTACGCTTTGAAGAAATACTGTTTATTTTTAATACATCTTAGTTAGATAGTTACGATTAACAATGAGTATGTTAAAGGACCCGAGATGTGGTCTAAATCGTTTTATGTTATGTTTGAAACATAGATCAATCAATCACCTCTGAGTTAATTTAGTTGAGAATTCAGAGGAATTGTGATAACAGGAAGATTATGAGTGATTCAAAGTTTGCTGCCAAGTGAAACCATTAGATATTCGAGCGTATGAAGTATAATCATATGTTATGGACAAAGTGAATAAAAGGTCACTATGAAAAATGATCTGGTATTATGAATAGTGATCGAAGCAGTCAAGTAAAGGGATAAATATTTGTTGATTTATTATTTTACCGAGTAATATGCATAAAGTTCCACAATCTCTGGGAAATATTATTACTTTAGTAATATTTTTTATTTAATAATATGTTATATTTGGTAGGCCTACTTCTTATATAAAACAAAAAGTTTAAAACTAGTTAGATTAGGTTGGTTATATTAGGATAATTAGGCTAGGTTAGTTATGTTATATTAGTTAGATAAGATAGGTTAGTTAGGTTAGTTTAAGTTAGACGTTGATTAGCTGGCACGTGATGAGATGTAAATTGTCCCCACCCTGCCAGGGACGTTGTACTGCACTGTTTTTCATTTAGCCCGAAGAGTGTAGAGCAATATACAACTGCCCGGTCAAAATTATAAATTAATAAATATCACTTTTTCCGACTTATTTGTTCACTATGCATAATGTCGGGTCATATTTCATAGTGACCTGGTTAATCATTTTTCGTAACATATACATAATCGACAATAAATTACATAGCTCTTGCCTAAGCCGGTATCAGGGTTTAATATTATTACCGGAAACGTTTTTAAAAGGTAGGTAGGTATCTTATGTTTATCGTAGGATTTTTGAATGCAATGTAATAAATACCATGGTTACAAATGTAGTTTGAAACAAAAATTCTTAACACTTTTCGAAATATGTTCATGTATTTTATTACTTCACTCGCTACAAAAAAAAAAGCCTATATTCCACCTAATTACAGTTAGTAAACCTCGTCAGTTTTTGATTCCGTCATGGCAATACTCGTAGCCAATGACGTGCTTCTAGCTATGGGATGCTGACGGTGGTGACTTTCACCCCTATAATTGAGTTTAACCCTAGCTACTGCCTCAAACAACATAAATATTAAATAGCAAAGAAGGTTTGGAAGTTTTAAACACATTATTACCTTTAATTCTTAAATTAAAAAATCATATAGACGGGGCTTACTGCACGCAATATAATTCAACTTTTGATCCGCAAGGACGCGGTGCCCTTAATATATATATATATATATATATATATATATATATATATATANTATATATATATATATATATATATATATATATATATATATATAACATAGTGTCGGCAGACATCTTTTCTCAGATGGTAGCGTGTCTGTCCGTTGAACTAATGGTCCCATATTTGATTACTGTCATGACCAAAAATGTATCAATGATGATATATGAGGTTCCCCTTTCACAGTGATAAATTAATGACTGAAGTTTGATGTTGTGTCTATTCTTGATCTAAGTTAGTTTATAAGTCACGTGGTGATATCATTTGGTTCAAAAAGTGCACGTTGATTACGTTCCCGCGTTGGGAACTGGTGCTTTAGATGATGTTCTGTTAGTTTGAGATTTCAATATCTTGAGATGGGCCTGCTCCCATTCAACTCGAATAATTAAAACCATTAATATATGGAACTAGTAGCTTGAAAGTTAATTCCCACACTTAAAAAAGTACGCCACCTATCTCTATCTTGAGCTAGTGTTATCCAGTCCACCTCATTACACCCTATCCTTACCTTGAGCTAGTTCTATTCAGTACACCTCATTACACGCTATATGCCTATCTTGAGTTAGTTCTATCCAGTCCACCTCATTACACCCTATCCCTTTCAGGTTCATTCTAATGTTATCCTCCCATCTGAGTCTAGGACATCCCAATGGTCTCTTCTCATGGGTTTGCCAGTCAGTACCCTGAAAAATTTTCTATATTCTTCCATCCACGTTGCTTGCCCTACCCACCGTTATATACGAGACTTGATTAATCCTAACATTGTCTTGGGATGTGTATATAGTATATAACTCATCATTATCTAACATCCTCCACTACCCAGTAGCCTCATCCCTTTTTGGATCAAATATTTTCCAAAACAATTTATTTTTGAACACCCTAAATTAGTTTTCGTCATGTAAGGTGATAAACCACGCTTCATACCCATCAAGAACACAGCCAATAAAATTATTGTTTTGTATATTTTGAGTTTTACATTCCTATACAACAGACGAGATGACAAAAACTTACTGACCGCGTAGCAGCAGGAATTTCCCAAATGTATTATTTTCCTTATTTCCCATCTAATATCGTCATTACTACTCAAAATGAATCCTAAATATTTAAACTCATTAACCCTGAAAAATTATAACATTGTTTGCAGTAATCTCTAAATTATCGTCCCCAATCTGTTTTCTATGTGTGATCATATACATTTTCTTTTAAGCGTTCACTTCAGAACCGATTTCCTTACTAATCTCTAATAAATTTCTACATTTCTTGCAACATCTTCCTTACTATTTCACAACAAAGCTAAATCATCTGCGTATCCTAATTAATGCATTGTAACGTTTAATGTTGACCCTTTTCTACTCTTGCATTGCCCTAATGGCATACTCTATGGCTAGATCAAAAAGTTAAAGGGCAAGTGCACATCTTTGTTTCAATCTATAATCTATTTCAAAAGTATCTGATAAGTGACATCCAATCCGTACTCTGCCACGCGAATCGGTAAAACATAGCTCAACTAGCGTATCAAGTTCTTGTGGATATTTCGAATTTAACTAAAATTTAATATAATTTATTTAATTTATGTGCTATGGAAAGAGAATATAATCTTTACATTTGGCCATCTTTGCTATACCAATGATCAGACTAACAATTTCACGTTAATGTCCTCGTAATTTAACCGTTTGTAAAATTGATTGGTTAAGTATGTCCCTGTATGTTCACCACCAAATATTTGCGGACTATTTTGATTAGTTAAGGTTTAGCATCAAACAACTGAAAACAACTGAAATAAAGTAATTTAGACTGTTTATTTCCAATTCGACCTTTTTTTTTGTTCGATTTGGGGTAGCACTTTTTTCCCGGGTTGTGAAAGCCAGCAAAACAAATTAATTTTATTTTGTTGTTCTGAAAATAAATTAAAAGCAAAGGTCATTTTATAGCCATTCCCCAGAAACATTTTAAGTTATGTGATGTTTTATGAATTGTAATTAAAATCTCTTTTGAAATAAATTAGATAGAAGGTAGAATTTATTTAATACTTGATAATATTATCAAGAATCTATAAAACAATTTTTTTGTTTGAACTAAAACGTAAAACACACACTCCTCCTTTTAATATTATTTCAGGAAATTATTTCGTTCAATGTATCGCTTTGATTGTTTAAGGTGGGGATGCAGCGAACGTGAGAATAGTTCAGTAATTTTGGCAGTTTTCATATCAAAGAATTTGTTTGGTCAAAATAAATCAAACGTTGCTTCGGTAAAGACATTGAATTTAATTTTATTCACATGGGGACCTCAACAGTTAATAAATATCTGTCAAGAGTGTTTTTGAACTTAATGACAACTTTCTCTCTTCATTTAAAAAGGTTCTCATATAATGCCGCTATTCTCATGACAGATATTCAAGAAATGTTTGGATCATCATGTATAGAAAATTAAACCTTATGTTTTTATAGAAGCAATAATTGATTGATTTTCTGCCCCCAAAATTTCTGCTATAAAAACCGAAAAATGACTGACATTTTTCTTTTTCCTGAATCTCAATTTTAAGTCTCGGAACTCTTCAAAATAAAAAAACGGATGGTCAAAGTAATCATCATAATAATACAAATTAACACCCACGGAATAACAACTGGCATTAAACTCAGATCACGGAGTGTTTGTGTTTACTAACTGAAAGGTAAATCTCGTTCTTTATCCACGAGAAACTTTACCTGACCCGTCACAGTGGTATAGCTAGCTAACGCTCCGGTTTTGTGTTGAGCTTGACTGACTAGGTCGAGGAGATAGAAGTTCGAATCTCAGTTGGGTGAACTGGTTTTCCACTCTCTATCCATAAAAAGGCGAGTTCACGTTCTCTAAATTCAATATTCCCAATTCCTAGCCCATTAGCGTAATTAGTACTTAAGCATATAACCTGAACGGTTAATAAGATGCGGTGCAAAATTAATTAATTAATAACAAACATCCATGTAAAGTTAATTAATTAATTAATAATTAATTAACTTTACCTGGATGTTGTTTTTTAGCATCGTGCCTTATATCCAGTTCAGGTACTAATTACGCTAATGAGTTAGGGATGGGGAAGATTGAACTTTGGAGAAGTGTGATTTTAAGTGGAGGGAGTGTGGAAAACTATTTTGGAAAAAAACACCCTCAGTACAGCCGACCTAGGTTTGAACCACGATATCTCTGTAATCGGCAGTTAAGCCCATCACGAGAGTGACACCTCAGACCATACGGCCACTGAAGCGGGTGCAGTACGTTGAAGTTAGTGCTAAAAGATTATGTTAAAATCAAAACAATGTGTTGTCAACCTATTTTTTTCGTTGTTTTTTTTACTCCACGTCTTAATACTAGGGATGTGCGAGTACTCAAATTTGAGTTGAGTCTTAGAAAATGATTGAACTAAACTCGAAGAGTTTCACAAACCTCTAAACATTCGAGTACTCCCAATATTCAATTCTTTCTCGAAAATTCAAAGTTTAATTAAATGTATTCAATTTTAAGAAATAATTTCATAGCAAATAGTGTCCATTAATATATTTTTGGTATGATTAAAATAATACAATTAAACAAGATATATTTAAAAAAAAGCTAATTTGTGAGATTATATTTACTTTTACCAAAATAAATGTTATTCTAAAAATTCTATTTTTGTTCTTATGATATATAAATTAAGATATTTCAACAAAAAATATTTATATTACAAATAATTCTTTTAATTAATGCCTGAACTCAAAATAACGAAATGTTTTCTTTCAAACTCGATTCAAACTCAACTGGAAGTTAAACGTTCCTTCTCACACCCCTACCCATTCGGACTGTGGGAATACATAAATAAGGATGAGGAAGGTATAATTTTATAGAAAATATACACACATATGGTTGAAGGAATATGTGGAAACCCATTAGAAAAAACCCTCTCACCAACCGGGATTCAAGCCCCGATCTCTACATCACAAGACAGACATCCAGTCTAACGTGAGAGAGACGTCATGCTATCATCGCAGCGGGTCATTTATTTATTAAGTCTTTAAAAATCATTATTATGATTTTATTTCATTTATTTTAAGTATTTAACGTGCACTTTCTATACCGACTGGTTATATCAGTACACGACTTATGAACTAACTGAAATATAGAACAGACACAACATCCAGCCTGTAATTCCTCATTGTATTTATTATTATTAGCACCGCGTCTTACTACCCGTTCGGGTTATACGCACTCACACTAATCTGTGATGGTAAAGAGAGTGTAAGATTAAATGGAGGACTTACAGTTTAACGTGGAATTCGAACCACGGGGAGGCCTAGCATTCCCCACACTCACAAGTTGTGATTAATACACGTCTTGTCAGAGGTGAAGGAAGGTTTTAGCAATCAGATAAATCTGTGCCGGGACCGAGGATTGAACTCCGGACCCCCAACACAGAAGTCTGTCACCTTACTCCCAGACCACCAGGTCACCTTCATCATTGTGAAAGGGGAAACTTATATTTCACAGATAATATGTTTTTCGGCCATGCCGGTAGTCAAACCGGGTGGTGAAAGATCACTATACAGACACGCTACTGACAGAGATAAGTTGTGGGACCGAGATAAGTAGGCTAAAAATAAAATAATCTTGTTGAATAAAATGTTAAATATATTATAAGTCTATTATTTATATATAAATACTACTTTCCGGGTGGCCACAGGTTAATAATTTCGTTTACTAACTATTTTTTACAAGATTATATTTATTAATGGCTTGGCTTAGAGAAAAAGTTCAAACCAAGGTTTGCCCAACATAAATATTGAAACTTTTTTTTTACGCTATCATGATTCCAATTAAAGAATCTACATTAGTAATAAGGCTACAACCCGCACCTGTGAGTATGTAGACAAATGCATCATTCTCTTATTTCCTGGTTTGATTTTGATGGAGAGTTCAGCATTCGAATCCAATTTAAGTATACAAAGTTGATTTTTTTTTTTCTAAAGTGTTTTATCACCCACTTTCGTATAACTTCAGGTACAGTACACTTCCTCTATATTCCACCTTTCTCATCACTACTTCTAGTTGTGTGCATGACGAAAGCAATGATACCCAATGTACGGAATCATTTTTATTTTTTTAGAACAAGAATAATACGTAGTCCAATTTTCATAGGGATGATAGTTAAGAAAATAAAATATTTTTTCTTTCAGGCTACATTAATAACATTTTAATGTAGTACGAATATTATTTTAAAGGTATTGATCAAATAAATATATAATGACAGTCACAAATAACATGACTTGAAGTATGAATATATAAAATAATTGTTTAAATAACCATATAAAAAATTGTTTAATTAACTATATAAAAATGGTTTAAATAATCTTTGTAACTGTTATTCCTGCAAGAATCGTACTATATTTTAGTCTCTCCTAGGATAAAGCCTAAAAAGTGTTCATATCTCAAACCTTTTTCTCTATTGTGTTTTCAAAATGGTGTGAGAAGTTGCAGCTTAATCAACACAATCCCAATAAATTCTCACCAACTTCTCCTTCACTATTTGAGTGCAAAGCTGTGTTTTTTTACACATAAACACAAAGATACTGTGGCATGTGAAATTTAACTGAGCTTAGCCTAGGGCATCTCATTCAAAGCCTCGAAATGAAACCACAAATTTCATTTTAAATAAATAATTACTTATTAAAAAAAACACTTTTACTAAATTGGTACGTAAAATGAAAACGAACTTAAGATGGGATGGAGAGGGACGTGAGAAAAAGCCAGTGGGTTTCCAGTTTCTATGGCAAAACTTTTTTTTTGCCAAAATAAATAAAATATTGCTCCAGTATAAATATAGAGTTTTATTTTATTCACATGGTGACTTCAAAATTTCTTTAATATTTGTCAAGGGTGTTTGGAATTTAATGATAGCTTTCCCTCTTCATTTAAAAAGTTTGTTATAAAATGCCACCATGCTCGTGATGGAAATTCAGGATCATTTGATATCAACATGTGAAGAAAATTAAACTCTGTTTGTATTGGAGCAATATTTTAGTTTATTTTGGGAAAAAAAACCTTTTGCCATAAAAACTGCAAAAACACTCTCTTTTTCTCACCCCCCCCCCCCTTTCCATCCCAGCCTAATTATAAAATAGACACAACACCCAGTTCCCCAACCGTCACTTCATCACTGTGAAAGAGGAAACAGCAATTTCAGCAAAGATAATAGATTTCCCACCGGAGCCGGGTGCCTTAAATAAGTAAGCAGACCTACTGACTGAGTTAAGATACCGGACACAAGTATTTAACATTCGAGCTATGGAACCTGATATAATACAGGGTGGGGTTTAAACAGACGAGTTATGCTGAGGAAAGGGACAAAGAACACGTGGGGGTTTGTCTGGCGTCCGGTGGAGCTCATCTGAGGGACATTCTTCAAAAAGTGAAAAAATGTATTATTTAGTTAGCTTTTTTTAGCTAGTGAATATTTACATTTCAATTAAAGTGTTAATTTTAAAGTTACTAATCATCTAATTGTTTCAGTCCCACCCTATATATATATATATATATATATGTGTGTGTGTGTGTGGGGGGGTATAAATATTAATATAGCATAATATATAGTAAATTTACTATAACATTATTATATAAAAATAATTGTATATTTTAAGGTTATTTTACACCCTTACTTATATTAATAAATAGTATATATTTGTATGTCCTAAAAATTATATAATGGTTCATCTCTTCCACCTTCAACCCCTCCCCCTTCCTCTCACTAAACATGGAAGAATGTGTCATTATAACGTCGACTAAACAAACTGTTCCTTTTTCATTTATATTAAACTCTCTTTTTGTCGAAATAAATACTGTGCTTTCAGCCATATTTCTCTGAAATCACGGCCAGCTAACAGAACGGTCATATCGGGAACCAATGTAGGGGAAAAAAGAGAGTTGAATATTAAGGTGGTAAATATTAGAGGGAGTCTACCAACTTTTGCATTGAAGGAGATTGATAAATTATAAATAAATAAATTTCTAAGTACACTTATCTGGAATTCAAACCCCGACTCTCCCGTCACTAGAAAGCCAGAGGAGACGATACATCTTTTTACCACTTGACCACTAATGTGCGTAATGCAGGGGTGTTTAGCGTCTTTATTTAAAGGATAAAACTAATAAGTACCACTTAACTAAAATCCACCCAAATTACCGTGGAAATCGGGAAAACACAGTGCTCATAACCACAGAGAAAAATCACCCCAGGTTTCAAACCATGACCTCCTCGTCCACGGCAGTTAAGTACAAATCAAGCTTATTGCTTTAAATTAGTGGTTTTAAATCTTTTGGAAGCCACAGAACACTTTTAATTATAAGAAAAATTGGAGGATCACCCATGTCAATGTGTCATTTTTCAATTTAAAAAACATGATATCTAGATATGGCTTTAATCGTAAAGATCAAATATAGGCTTAGCTATGTAATCCACCATGATATGCACATTAGTACTACAATTGTCATTGAACTGTTGGCAACATTAAGTCCTCCCGAGTCTAAGAGGGTTGCGTTATATGAAAGCTCATGATCTTAATTGATCACACATTTGTAGATGACGATTTCCGCACTTCCATCATAGACTCTGCCTTAAATATTTAATATTTAGCACCGCGTCTTACTACTCATTTGGGTTATACGCTTTAAATACTAATTACTCTAATAGATTAGGACTTGGGAAGATTGTATTAGAGGAAGTTAACCCGCATTTGCGTGGAGGGAGAGTGGAAAACCATTTAGGAAAAAAACTCAGTTCACCCGACCGAGATTCGAACCTCGATCTCCCTGTCCTCAGCGGTCGAGCTCAACACGACAAGCGCGTTAGCCAACTATGCCATCGAGGAGGGTTCTGCCTTAAAATATGAGTCCCTGGGCACGGGATGATTCCTGAATAGCTCAGTGGTTATAGCTTTGGTGTATTAAGTCAAAGGTCCCAGGTTTGATTTCCGTTTTCTGGTGTAATTTTTCAGATTAAAGACTATTATATTCTTTTGGTTTGGAAGTCAAACACGCGTAACAGTCTTCACTTATCAGAATCATAGAAGCTAACACCACTCAGAACTGTGTCATGTGTCATATTTCATCGACGGACCGGGCTTCACTGCTTAAAACCACTGCTTAAAATTGTTTGGTCACCCTTTATTACTATCATATGGCCTCTCATGTTTGGACATCCGTTTGTGCCAAGTTTCAGATCAAAATGAATGCATCCTCACGAAACTATTAATACTTCCTCTGTGAGCTTTAATTAAATCTTTGTACAGTTGCGATTTTTTAGGTTAAGTGGCCTCCCTTTGGCGTTAAGGAGTTGTTGACACAGGGCTGTTGATTTTGGGACGGGACGTGATGTGTTGTGTCCAGATGGTTGCGGAGAAGAAATTGGCACATCTTTCAAACAAGTAACAAACCAAACCAAAAACATTGATCATTTCTAAAATCACGTTTTTTTAGGTCTATATGTTCTGTTTTTTTTCAATAAAGTGACACCATTAAAACTGTCTTATGCATTAACTACTTTACGTTAACAAACTAGAATAAAATATACAGAGGGTATATAAATATGTGGGACCCACGTCAGTGCTGCACAGGAGACACAAAACAGTTTAAAAAGTTAATATAAACATGTGTCCCATTTTACCTTGTTTCCGGTAAATAGTCATTTCATAAAACTTTAATGTTATGCCATAGGTATTAATATTTGTTTTTAAATGTGACATATGCAGATCACATGACGTGATAGTATATCTAATAGCCTTCCTAGCACTCACGTAATGTTCTTCTCGTGAAAATTGGACTGTACTAACGTTTTAGGATGTATCAATTTATCAACTCGACGTAAACCAATTAGTTGAACCTAACAAGTTCCTTGCTAGTAACGAGATAGATGTAAACATAAATGGATCAGTTCAAGCCGTTTACAGCCGTGTCAGTATCCTGCGAACGGTAAACACAAAACTGTTTTTGTTTTACAGTAAGGATGTCTAGAGGCAATGCCTTATGTCTAAATATTGAATGTCGGATGTAGATCTACCAACATTCTTGCTAATCACACAGATAATGAACGCACACCTCGTGCACGGTATGTTAGAAGTACGTGTACCTAATATTAAAAAAACGTATAGCCAATATAATAATAAATTAAATGTTGAAAATAAAACTAGTCTAACTTAAGTGAACCATCTTATGAGCTAATTTTCTAGATAGTGCAAGTCACAGGTTTTATAGTGAAGGCTGGAGTAAGTTTTGTGATATTTTGCTAAAATCCACAGAATAAGATCTTCTTTTCATAGACCTTCATGCCCTTTTTTTTATGAAAAGGGAAAACTTCTTTTGTTAGATTTCATATACTCACCAAATAACGGAAACTATTTATGGATTGCGGCTTTGATTTTAATTTGTTTTTCCAGGCTTTGATATAATAATCCTTGTAGTAATGTTTTTATAAAAATAGCATTGTTTCGGTATAATTTGGGATGTTGCTTTTGTATTATAAAACAGCAACTTGTCCTTAAAATTATTATTTTTAATCTTAGGGTGCATCGTGTTTGTATTATGAAATGTTTTATTTTATGAAAATTGATTCACCGAATCATTCTAAAAATCAATAGCTTCGTATTCTAAATTCATACTGTTTATTTGATAGTGAATTAAAATACAGTTACTTTTAGAAAATTATCAAGGCATTGCTATATAAATATTCATTAAAATTTTATTTTTCAAAGTAGATTTTTGTCAGACTTCCCAAACTTTACTCTAAATAGCTCTAGAAAAGATTGCAATTCAGCTAAACGTAATATTTTTCAGCCATAGAGAAACCAAAATACAACAAATACCACTAATACAAGGATTCATAATAATTAAATAATACAAAAATACATTACGATGAGCGTACTTAGAAAATAAGCCCGGTTTGTCTTTAAATAAATTATTAGATAAGATTAATATATTTTAATATTATTTTATTTTATAGATAAAATCACCGTTAGGGTGGCCGATTCATTCATAGATAGAGTATCAATCGCTGTCAGACTACAAGGTTTAAAATACAATGGTCTGGGTCGTTTTCTGAAACTACTTCTCTTTTCGGTCTAGGCTCCCTTTCGGCCTTCAACTTTGTCATGTCACTAAGAAAGAGGGGAAAGAAAACTAAGAAATTTCTTTTTTCGAAGTCAAGAGGAAAGTCCGCTGATAGTTCTCAAAGCTTTTTTTTTTTAGCACTGCTACTTACTACGGTAGCTACATGACTTCTTTGGTGCTGACTGACAGCTCACAGCTGAGAGCTGGTGGCTTTGAAAAGCTACCAGAACAAATTATATATCCCTTCCCCGACCAATATTATCTGCAAAAACATGTGTTTAGCAGCTGTCACTTCTGACAGTCAACATTTAGGTATATACCTAAATGTTGACTGTCAGAAATCAGCTGTGAGCTGTCAGTCAGCACCAAAGAAGCCATGGGGCTACTGTACCCGTGCGGTTTGCACATTCATGTGCTAATTACGTTAATGGCTTTAGGGATTAGTAAGATTATATTTAGAGGAAGTGTATCCTAATTTGTATGGAGGGAGAGTGGAAAAACATTTCGCGAAAATCACCTGCACTACACCTGACCGAGATTCAAACCTGGATTTCCCCATATTAGGCAGTCTAGTCTATTGCTAGAATAGCGCGTTAGATCACGTGGCCACTGAAACGTGTCTTTTTCAAATATCTTAAAATTATTCTGTGGTTAGCGTATCAAAAAATGACCTCAATTTTTGAAGGAACGCTAAATCTAGAGCCATTTTACATCAAGTCAAGTCTCATATCCGTACAAATATGCTTAAAAATTCGTTAAGAGTGAGCCTATGTAACATTTTCACACATTTTTTCTATGAATAAAACAAAAACTAAAGAATTGTTAAGGAAAAAGAGCCCTGTTATAATCTTTAACTTGGTTTGGGCGTTTGCCCTACTTTGAAATAACGCATAGTAGAATTAAATATTGCGTTAGAGCTAAACGTCTGTGTGGCAATATCTCGCTTACCGAGGCGGATCTCTGAATGTAATTTGGTTTCGATAATACATATGAACTGTAACTACGAGTAAATAGTCTCACTTAATAGTGTTAAAGCTACTTCTTAATTATTTTTTTTTAAATGTTAGGGAGAAAACCCTTTTGTATTATCTTGACTAACAAAGATTTATTTTAAAATAAATTTATTAAGAAACCCTTAAAATGTTAATATTTTATAAAAAAAAACACCTAATAATACTTATTGAAGTTCATTGAGGTTTAACTGAACATAGTGAAAACTTTGATAACATGTTATATTTATTAATATAGCTATGATAATATTATAGAGGCTCCCCAACTATGTGTATTATATAACTAAATCTGTTAATAAAGAAAGTGCACATGTTCTCTCATAAAAAATAAGTAAAAAAACTGTCCATATCTCGCTTGAATACCCTTAAGCTCAGCGCTCATGGTTGAGGTGGCCTTGAGCCGATTTATGGTATGTGTATTTAATTCCGTTAATATTCAAAGCGTGAGTGTTGAGCTTAAAACAAAACAAAAATAACTTTAAGGTTGATTTCTGGACATTTCATTGAAAACTTTAACAAAAATAAAGCAATGGGAACCTGGTAGCCGGGGTTGGCAAACTCTAGCATCAAGTCAAAAGTTACTGAGTATATTTTTCTTGCAACATCTTTGAACGCACTCGGACTAAATCCATTATTATTAATTACGCTTTTGGTGACCAGGGGGTCTAGGGGTTAGGTGTCAGACTTCTATGCTGGCGGCCGGGGTTCAATCCTCGGTCCCAGCAAAGATTTATCTGATTACCAAACCCTTCCTTCACCTCTGACAAGACATCTTGTGAATGTCAGGAATGCCAGGCCTCCACCGTAGTTCGGATTCCACTTTAAGCTGTAGGTCCTCCATTTCATCTCATAATCACCCTACCATTACACATTAGCGTAAGTGCGTATAACCCGAACGGGTAGTAAGACGCGGTGCTAATAATAATAATAATAATGATTACGCTTATTTGATAAGGATGAGGAGGTAAGGTACAATTTAGCGGAAACGTACCCACATGTGGGTGGAAAGAGATTGGAATATCATTTAGTAAAAAAAAATTAAGTGTACTTCTGAACGGGATTCGAAAACCGAGATCCTCACTAGCGGAAAACCAGACTAAATGAACTTGAAATTCAGTTGAAGTGGCCATAAATTCAGGTCACAGTGGAGTAAATATAGGTTGTGTAAAAAATAACATATGTGTGTTTGTCAGTATAATTGTTCAATATTAAAAACATCTATCAAACTTCATACAAATAAATATAATAATGCACTGTACGTATATATACTTTTACCCTCGACAGTGGGCATGCGTAAAAAGTATCAAGACAATTCAGTCTGATTTTCCGGTGAAGAAAAGGTCAAAGTTTAGATCCTACCTGGGTGTAATAAGTCACGTGAAGGTGAAGAATGGCACTGATTAGTGGGAGCCTACTTTCAGTCTTTGAAAGAGTGGTTTTGTAGTAAAATTATTGTAGTAAGGAATATGCCAAATAGTTGAAATTGTTACTTACTTCCTCTTAACAGTAGGAACTTGATAGTTCACTGTTGCACTTACAAAAGTACACAATGTTTTTCTATTTTGAGCTAGTTCTACCCAGTCCCGCTCATTACAGCCTATCCCTATATTGAGCTAGCTCCATCCAATCCCCCTCATTACACCCTATTCTATATTGAGCTAGTTATATCCAGTCCCCCTCATTACACCCTATTCTATCTTGAGCTAGTTATATACTAGTCCCCCTCATTACACCCTATTCTATCTTGAGCTAGTTTTATCTAGTCCCCTCATTACAGCCTATTCTATCTTGAGCTAGTTATATCTAGTCCCCCTCATTACACCCTATTCTATCTTGAGCTAGTTTTATCTAGTCCTCCTCATTACACCCTATTCTATCTTGAGCTAGTTCTATCCAGTCCCCCTCATTTCACCCTATCCCTATATTGAGCTAGCTACATCCAGTCCCCCTCATTTCACCCTATCCCTATATTGAGCTAGCTCCATCCAGTCCCCCTCATTACACCCTATTCTATATTGAGCTAGTTATATCCAGTCCCCCTCATTACACCCTATTCTATCTTGAGCTAGTTATATACCAGTCCCCCTCATTACACCCTATTCTATCTTAAGCTAGTTTTATCTAGTCCCCCTCATTACACCCTATTCTATCTTGAGCTAGTTTTATCTAGTCCCCCTCATTTCACCCTATCCCTATCTTAAGCTAGTTCCATCCAGTCCCCCTCATTACACCTTATCCCTATATTTAGCTATTTATATCCAGTCCACCTCATTATACCTTATCTCTTTCAACTACATTATAATATTATCCTCCCATCTGCGTCTAGGTCTTGCCAATGGTCTCTTCCCATTGGATTGGCCTGTCAATACCCTGAACACGGTTCCAGATTCTCCCATACCACATGAATCTCCTGGAGGTTCGATTAGGGAACTATTTTATCATCGAAATATTTCATCCTAGGAACAGCCGTGGCAAACTTTTGGGTATTTCTTGATTGTATTCTTTTTTTTACGGTGAGAGATCATAACACCTCCATCCAACTAATATGTCCATATATTCATATTTTATGTCATGCAGGTGACCTGGTGGTCCAGGGGTAAGGTGTCAGACTTCTATGCTGGCGGCCGGGGTTCAATCCCAGGTCCCGGCAAAGATTTATCTGATTACCAAACCCTTCCTTCACCTCTGACAAGACATCTTATGAATGTGAGGAATGCCAGGTCTCCACCGTGGTTCGGATCCCACGTTAAACTGTAGGTACTTCATTTCATCTCACAATCACCCTACCACTACACATTAGCGTAAGTGCGTATAACCCGAACGGGTAGTAAGACGCGGTGCTAATAATAATAT
This sequence comes from Timema shepardi, assembly GCA_902151425.1. Classification (NCBI taxonomy): domain Eukaryota; kingdom Metazoa; phylum Arthropoda; class Insecta; order Phasmatodea; family Timematidae; genus Timema; species Timema shepardi. Next base: position 51,969 of record CABFVX010001233.1, read on the forward strand.
GTCATGAAATTTTTTAGCTATAGCTTTTGACAGATACTATATATACCTATAAAATAAAACTAATAGTTTGGTAAATTGTTATCAATGTTGGCTATAAACAACAATATAATATTATGTTTGTGTTTTATTAAAGGTCCTTTTTACCATAATACTAGCACAGAATATAATGAAAAGAGACAGATAATTACACTGGAATACAAATCATGTGGTGCACAGGCTAGGGTCTGGTGTTTGATAACAAGTATGTTGGGGTTTGAATCTCCGCCATGTGTACCGGGGTTGTTAAAGACTTGATTCCTAATCTATCTTAACGTAATTGACGGTACAACTACTTTCAATTACACACTTGCTCTTCTATAGATCAATAGTAAGCCTATAAATACGTGGATAGATTGGATGAATAATAAAACATCTCACACGCAAAAAAAAAGTAGGAATGTTTTAACAATTTTAAAAAATGTATGTTAAACAAAATTATCAAACGTTAAATATATGTATCATCCAGATATCAAGATTGACACTATCTATTAAAAGTAAGAGCTTTATAACACATCATTTCGCATTAAAATATTTCTAAATGATTAAGTAGGTTTAGTAATAGTCATAAAAGGTTATTTAAGCAGCGGATTATATTATATACAGACAGCTGCCACTTTAGTATACATACCTACAAAATATTACGAATAATATGTTAAAATATTTATTATGTTAACTTTAAAAAAAAATTGTATTTTTCAAACTATTATTTTAATCTAAAATGCTCCGATACTTGGAAGCATCCAACTATTAAACACATTTTACTAATATTTCCTTTTGTGGCGACAGTTTCAACAGTTTAAATCAATACCGGAGGGCACATTTAATAATATTAGGAACTGTAAGTATAAAATATAATGGGCCCAGCTGTCTTAATGATAGTTAGCCTGGCAGGATGGACAGTGTAAAAAGCACCTGGTGATCCGGAGCCCAGCTGAGGAAGGCACCCTCTGGGTCCCAGCTTATGAACCAGAGGGTGCCTTGGTTCCAGCTGGGTAGCAAGGAACGAAGGAAGAAGTTCCGACGGGGGAGGATCACCCCTCTGCTCATAGGGTCTAACCACTTAGAGACAAGTGCGTTGTTGGGCTGGAGCAGTCGGGATTCCGGTCCATCAGGGCCCCTCTCTGTCAGCTGACGACAGCTGCGTTGAAAAGGAGCCTGGACAACACACTTGAAGTTTTTCTTTATGTGTTTGTATTTTATTTAGTTGTAGTTAGTCGTTCTAAGTCTTTCAGGTAGTGGCATACAGCTAAGGTAGGCGGAGTGAGATCTCCGGTGGTGTGCCTACCCAGGTGGCAGATATAGGGATGCCCACCCCCGCCGGGGCTCACGCTGATCCGGGGACTATTAGATCCGGAAGTGCTGGGACACCCAGCGAGGCAGGGTACCGGGGGCGTAATATACCAAGGGAGGACCAACTATTAGGTAATTCATAAACAAATAGGAAATATTAGGACATTTGGGTTAAGCGCTTAATCAACATTTAGATTATAATAAAATTGGAGTAGAGTATATAAAAGGAGGAAAATTGTATTCAGGAACAAAGGTCCCGAGTTGCATGCTAGGTCTCGGGAGAGGTAGTTTGGATGAATAAATTTTTTTTAAAAGTCTTTATTTACTTAGCCCGTAGCAACTTTGAAAACATGGTACCAGGTGGTTGCTCAGGGATCTATTGGTGGAGGGTACCGGGCAATTAAAATTCCCGGGCAGGACCATCTGGCATAAATTCTTAAGTAAAAGAAGATTAAGGACGTTAGTTTTTTGTTGTAAATTTTAGGTGTAATCTCCAGACTATTTAGTATATTAAATTGGAAATAGGGAAAGGTAAAGTAATTATAAATAGAAGATGTAGATAGAGACCTTTATTTACATACATTGATAGAAAGATAAATAGTTTTGGAAATGTAAAAAAAAATCTTCATTTACTTGTTTCTGAAAACAATTATTATAATAATGTATGTACTGTACATGGAAACTTTATATTTAACTATAATGTCCTAACCTATATCTTCTATCTTCCTCTATCTATTTTAATAAAATAAAGAATTGTGTATCTTTGTGTCTGCTTGACTCTCATGAGTATTGAGCAGTATTTTCTACACGCAGAGATGTTAAATTTAAAAATTAGTAGCTCCTGTTCACAAACATGTGCACATCAAAGCTGGAATTTTAAAATTATGATACATTTTTTTAATTAATTAAAAACCGGGTCGGAAGAAACAAAATGAAGATTTTTTTCTGTCCCGTTCGGAGCAAAGAAAATCTTTACTGGTATAAAATAAATAATATTTAACCACAGATTAAATATTACAATTTTGGCTACATTTTTTATGTGAGTTATATTTTATTCATTATTTCTTGTTTAATGTGCTTGGTAATTTCTGTTCTCAAGTATATTCTACAATCTAATGTTTCTCCTCCTTACTAACATAAACCAGAGAAGACACATCAATTCATAAAGCTTAGATCCAAGAATAGTATCTTTTTGGATATATTTTTTCAATCCTTGTAGATATTTTGGAATTCTCCCAAAGTTTAGAACACAACGTCTGAAACGTCATCTTATTTTCAGTCCCGTTAAAACAGTCGGAGTTTTTTATGAGCTGCGCTGGAAACTACTAAAATTAATGGTTGTCAAAATTAATCTGCGAGCCTATTCTTCAAGTACGGAGCTTAAAACTTTTGTTTCACGTTAGTTATTCAACTAATGTTTGTGTCACATGTACAGTCTGATTTGAATGGGAAGCCTCTTGTTTAAAAACTGAAAACTCAAGTTTGAAATAAAAATAGTGCAATATATTTACATTACTAGCCCGTTTGATTAATAATGTAATGATATTTCTAAAAGAAAGTAATATTGGACCCTTTATAACTTTTTAGATTAGCTTTCTAAATAACCTGCCTCGGTGGCGTATTTATCTAACGCGCTAGTTGAGTTGAGCTCGACTGATGAGGACGGGGAGATCAATGTTTGAATCTCGGTTGGGTAAACTGGGGGGTGGTTTTTCCTAAATGTTTTTCCACTCTCCCTCCATGCGGGTTCATTTAATCTAAAATTCAACCTTCCTAGTTCCTATTACATTAGCGTAATTAGTACTTAAGAGTATAACCCGAACAGGTAGTAAGACGCGGTGCTAAATAAAAAAATAAATATAAATATTAAATAAAATAAGACATATTTCTAAAACGCTAAATGTAGTTACTTTTAATCAATGTTGGTGAACGGGAGTGGACTTTTTATATAAATATCTGGCTTTATTTCATAAATTCATATTAAGTAGAGTTACATGTCGTGCAAAGGCAGAAAATCTACTTTATAATTTGTTCAAGTTTGTAGCAAAGCCCATAGTAAGCTCAGACATTTTGTGTAAATCTAAGGCCCAATATATTTTTTATGCCTCAAATATTTTTGTGACATTGAAAACCACGTATCAATAGCGTACAAAAATACAAATTAATAATATCAGTTATAGAAAGATGGTGAGTCTTGGTGCTTGCCTAAGGACCCGATGCTCACAGGTTCAAACCCAGCCAAGGTTGATGGATTTTTCTTGATCTATAAAAAGGTTAAGTAAAGTATGTGAAAATACTCTGTAAGGTATGAGAAAATATCTTTCCGGTAAAATGTGTAGGCTCTTTCCCACTCGTGCATGTAAATACCGTTCAGAAAGCAACGGGAAAACATCGCACTTTCATACCTTCCCTAAGATATATGCTTTATCCTATATGGGGGTGGGGGGAGCACTAAACGGTTGAAAGACTTATTGCATACCCATATCTGGGTGGATGGGAAGCACATCAGGATCAGCCCTCAGGCTGAAGACGTATTATAATTATAATAAAAATTGTGGTGTTGCCATTTAAAGTTAGTAAACTTTGATATGATCTTCTTCGAAAGAATTTGTTGTCTGCTGAAATTGCAACTTCTTCTTTGAGTATTTTTGAAAATTGTTTTAAATACATTCTCGATGCTCAAACATTTTTTTAAAATATAAAATATGAAAATTGTTTGAGAAAAGCTTCAGGAATCATCGTCAAATGGAATCACTTCACGTTTAAAATATACAGATAAACCACTGGCATATACGTATTTAGTACTTTAATTATTGAGCCGTGCTAGGTAGATGTAAATTAGCACTTGCACGCAGTGAGGTGTAGTCTGAATGAAAGGAGCTACCACACCACCTCGTTTCTTGTTTGTTAACAAGCTGGCAGGTTTGACCGAGTAACTAGCTACACTGAGTCTGGAAAGTCCTATAAAAAGATGTTCACTTAGCTTACACTGAAATACCTATGTATTTACCTTGACAGATTACACTATGATCCTATCATACAAGCTGCACCATAGTCGAATAAAGCAGAGTAAGATTGTTATTCATTAGGGTGGACTAAGTGTGGATTTATCGAAATAAATACACTAGACTGCAGGGGTGGCAAATCTATGGCACGCGTACCACTTGGTGGCATGCAAATACTATTTGGGTGTTCCACCGACACACAAAAAAAAACCCATTAAATATAACTTTTTACAGCTTGGTATTATTTTTTAATTCAATACAATTTTGACTGCCATGTTATTCAATGTCATTTCACAAGGAACTATGTGAAGTGAACGCCTAGAAATCATCTTGGTTCATAATTAAGTGCATCTCGTGTACTAATGATGACAAAAAGCTATGAACCGAATATAAATATTTTAGTTGGCAAAATATAGCAACATATTTCAAACCATCATACTTAGTATTTATCAATTGATTGTATTTTTTCACCCCTGAAGGTGTTGCTTTCAAAGTTTTTACTATAAATTATTGAAATCAATTTTGTTTAAGACACTCACTTTGACAATCTAATAAATTGTCCTTCTTTAAAATGTAGGCATTATTTAAAAAATTACTATTTTATTTCTCGTTCATTTTATTTCATAACTCATTTTAAAATAGTCATTAATAAATTTAATTAAGAGATGGTACACTAGATAATTTCAAAAGTCAGATAGAATACTGTTTGGAAAAAGTTTCGCTATCCCTGCACTAAAGAAAGATTAAAATAATATCAAATAAATGATATAACTTTTATTATCACGTCAAGGCTTTCTACTTATTTACACTAATAATAATATAGAGACGAGGAAAGAAGAATTTAGAGGAAATGTGAACGAATTTCCTTGAAGGTAGAGTGGGAAAATATTTAGAAAACCACCCAAGGAAAAAATGGTCAGAATACCTATCCTTGCTGCCAATGAAAAATCCGTCTAGATGAGCTTGAATTTTTTCTGCGTGCCAACCAAATTTTACTTTCTCTCGACCCCTCGAAGAAAGAAGTATTTTGATCGTAAAAAAAATCCAAATCAAGATTTTTTAAATGTCAGCCCCTTGAAACATAAAAAGTATTTGTGATACCGTCTCTTTGTATCTCGACTTAGAGCCTAAACCATTTTACCGTCAGGTTAAAACCTTCTATCTAAGGTTTTAATATGATTCCCTGAGGTGTTTTTTTCATTAGATATCTAGCCCTGGAATTAAGTGTAGTTTACAAAAGAAAAAAATATAAAAATTAATTTTCTCAAAATCCGGTATAACAATTTTGACTTTTTTTTTATCTAGACACTGTTTAACATAAAAACAAAATATCCAATTTAATTTTTCCATGAAAATTAATTTGAGGGTACTATAGTTAGGTATAAACTACCAATTTTGTTCATATTATCGCTGATATTTGAGATATGAAATAACTTATCGCTGTAAAGATGTAGTACAATAAAATATAAAACTCTTTTATTTGAAATACATTTAAAATAAATCAATAGTTTATATTTTCGGCCTCAAGATTATGATAGCTCTAACGTTCTAAGTGGTCCCACACTATATAAAAAAAGTGGATCCTACACATATATATTTGATTGTAAAATTTGAAACACAATAAAAGGAAAATATATAAACTGTTTTACAAATTAAACTAATGAAACTTGATCAATTTAGATATGCGAATTTTATATTAGGTAAACAAATACAATCTTGAGTTGTGAAGAGGATTTTAGAAATGATCATAAAGTATGCATATACCCCCTATATTTGAATACAAATATTTTAGATTAAATAAAGTTATAGGCCTAATTATCACTCAGTTTTTTAAATGTATACATTATATAACCAACCCTAAGAGAAAGTACTTTCTAATATTAAAAGCTATTTGGAAATTACATTACATGGACAGAAATATATTTTTAAAGAAAAAATATATATTTTTGTGAAATAGTGCACTTCATACACATATACAACATTTACACTATATATTGTGTAGAAAAATATGAATGACCAACATGAATAATTATATATGAAATTATTTATTTTAGCACTGTGTCCTACTACCCACTCGGGTTATACGCATATGTAGTAATTACGCTCATGGTTTTAGGGTTTAGAAACGTTATATTTATAGGAAGTGGAGGGAGAGTGGAAACCTATTTGGAAAAAACCCTTCAGTACACTCGACCGAGATACTAACCTTGATCTCCCTGTAATGGTCAGTCTAGTCTACTGTGAGAGTAGCGTGTTAGACCATGAGGCCACCGAAGTGGGTGACATGAAATGAAATGTTTCACTCGAGCATTTCACCAATAGTAGCTTCCATTATATTTTAGCTACAGGTAAGCTATTAAAATAAAATAAACATAACAATGAAGTTAAAATAAATACATTAGGTAGTAAAGTTGTCCATATATGGCTATTTAGCAAAATTTAAATTCTTAAAAATAACTCATTTGTAAGCTACCCTAAAATTATTTGTTATCATGAAAAACTAATAATTTGAATTCAATATTCAAGATCGATTTCAAAAATATATAATTTTATATCATTCATCGTAGCTAAACAAACCTTAGTTAATTAATTTTAGATAAATAAAGATACATTAATAATGATAATACAAAATAGTTCCCGGTTTTCAGTTTTGAACCTAATCATTAGAGACATTTAAAAAAAATCTATTGTTATAACACTCAGTAATTAGTTAACTACTATTACTAAATAATATTTTATAAAAACAAATTTATATATATTATTTATAATGTAAAAAGCTTAAGGCCCGTTAACACGGTATTAGTTGCCTAATGCAAGTACATTAATTTGGCCGCGCGTGCCCAGCTTGCACCGTGTAAACAGACAAGCAAGCTACTAACCTGCAAGTCCACTTGCAACTGAAAATGTTTGTCACCTTCCAACTTTACTAATGCAAGTAGACAATTCAAAATGGCGTCAACTAAAAATGTGTGTAAGCGGGGGACCCTTATTTGTGGAATGTTATAAAAAGAATGAGGTTTTGCGCAATTTTAAGCACCGGATTTATAAAGATAAGAATGCGAGGGATATTGCAATATAGAATATTTTTAAAGGGATATCAGGCGTACATATTCTCAAGAAGTGTCCAAAATAAAATGTTACGTAAATATTGCAAATGTGGCTTGTGAGAGATATTATCTACTATAGGTAAACAAATGTTTTAAATAATTTTACCAAACCATTATTTCTTACCATTCAACGTGGCATGTGTAATTTTCTAAATATACAATCATAAATAATAAAACATTGTAGTACCATGACTAGTTCCGGCAATATAATATTCGTGTTATCGGCAAGTAAATTATGAATGGCCGGTGGTTTTCACATGAAATCACCTACACGCTTTCTAATAGCCTTATTTGTCACTTTAATGAATCTTTATAAGTTTTAATCAATAATGTTCAGCCCATACACTTCTAACACTTTGTAGTAATGCGTTGGAAACTTGAGTAGGTACACAACATAATATTATTGTCTCTTAGCAACCCAGATTCAAACCATTCTACGAATTAATTTAGGCCTAATATTATTAAAAACATATTTTAGGCCTAGCTAGAACTTAACAAGATATTTTGTTATTAATATACCAACATTTAAAACAGGGTTGAAAAACCTGGGTTAGGCTTATTTAAAAAAATGCCCAACCAATTTTGGTTGTGTTGGAATTTATTGATCTTATTTGAGTTTAATTTTATTTACCATGTACGCTAAGTAATTTAACAAATCAAACAAAATAATTTAATAATGAAATATATTTTAATGTATTATGAAATCAAGAAATAGGGGACATAATAATCAATAACTTTTTATGATGTCTAGATAGAATTTTTTTTAATAGCTCAACGAATGATGATAAATTGCATTTACTTAAAAATTTTAATTTATCTGGCCGCTAATTCTTATTATAAATTCAACCTTCCTAGCTCATAACACATAAGCGTAATTATTATATGCATATAGTAACCCTAACGATAAATGAGACGCAGTGATTAAAAAAATGGCTCGAATAGAGATACCAGTTAGCACCATTCTTCATTTTCAGCCATGTTTTTAGAAGCGCTACTAATACAAGTGAAAGGTGCGTGTCCACACAACTCGCATGTTAGTAAGCTAATACTAATCAACTTGCATTAGTCCACTAACACCATGTCAACGGGCCTTTAACAATTACCCAATTTGAACCAAATTACTAAAGCCATTTTTAAAATATTAAAATTTCGAAAAAAAAAGAAGTCATCATAAAATTACTAGCGTAATTTCTCCCCCAAAACAAGTATACAACTTTACATGTCATCCTCGTGAGTAATGAGGTGGACTGGATAGAACTAGCTAAAGATAAGAATAGGGGTCTTACTTAAGTAAGTGCGGCAATGAACTCTTGAGTTCCTAATACCATAAGCTAAGTAAGTATATATAAAGTAATAGACATTACTTAGTCATATTTAAAAAAACAATTTTATTACCAGGGTTAAAATAGTTTTGTGTATTTTTCTATTCAATAGCGAAAAAGGTTAGTAACCCGAACGGATAGTAAGACTCGGTGATAAAAAAATACCAAAATTAAATGTTTATTGATAAATTATTTTCTATGAAATATTAGTAATATTTTGTTCTCATTCACAGATAACCTTGATTTAAATAATGACTGTGAAATATTTTCAATTCTTCTAGCATTCTTTTGCTCCTTTTGCTTTTAATCCTGTCTACGACAGACCTATGTCAATATTACCCAACGTAACAAAACAGAACATTGAATTTGTAGATGCATGAAAGGTTAGGCGTCACTCTTGCAAGAAACTGGACTTCCGATGATAGGGCGATAGGGGTTTTAATTCCAATCATAACTTCTTTCGTATTTTTATATATGGCCTGTGTACTTTAATTTATTCATTGCTACTGTTGATACAGTTGATAGCTTATGTATTCGAGTGACCCAAGATATTACAAATACATATTCCCGGGTCTAAAATCCAAGTTTGGAAATCCATGCGTAGGTCTTCCCCTGGTTCCAAATTTAATAATATGTGTAATAAATTTAAGTAAAATTTACATTTAATTTAGAAGTATTCTAACTCTTCAGATTTCTGGAATCTCCAGAGATTAGGACGATAACTAAACGTCAAGCTCGTCTAGTTTGGTTTTCCTGTGAGGTCAAGGCTCGAATTCGGCAGAATGTATTTATCTAAAGGGTTTATCACACTCCCCCACGCCAATGAGGATACATTTCCTCAATACTCTACCTAAATAATTTCTACCCCATTAATGTAATCAAATATCGGTGAGCCGAATGGTTGGTAAGAAGCAGTGCCAAAAGATTTCTTAAAAAATATTGAAGATCTAAGAACTCGGGAATATATCTTGATCGAGAATGGCCATAGCAATTAAATACTTTCGAGAGTACGATTTGATCCATAACTTCCCTCTACATTTCTCTGTAGAACAAATATGGAGGAGGAAAAAAAGTGACATGCTTTAGCGAAGTCTTTCCGGAATTGATAAAGACCCATACCTCGAAAACAGGGAGAAAAATTCAGTAAATTGGAAGAGACGTTTGTTGAATAAACATTTTTTTTAAGACAGAGTGAAATAATTGAAATGGGGGCTAGAACTTCATTCGTAGCAGAAACTTTTCAACGTCGAAGTAAAAAGTAAATGTGGGAAGAGGAAAGGTCACTAATAGGGAAGAACAAAAAATACCTAAATTCTCTTGAGAAAACTGTCAAAGAGTTTAGTTCAACCAAAATCTGTTGGGAGTTGTATATATAAGTGAGCGAGTCATGTTGAGCTCGACCGCCGAGGACGGGGAGATCGAGGTTCGAATCTCGGTCGGGTGAATTGGGGGTGGTTTTTCCTAAATGGTTTTCCACTCTCCCTCCACGCAAATGTGGGCTCACTTCCTCTAATTCAACCTTCCCAAATCCCAATCCATTAGAGTAATTAGTACTTAAAGCGTATAACCCGGATGGGTAGTAAGACGCGGTGCTAAATAATTATAATAATATTATTATTATTATATATAAGTTTTAAGACAACCTGGTCCAAAACCTTAGCAAGTCAGTAGCGCATCTTCCAATAATTGTGTTAAGTTCCTGGGCTCGATTCCCATTCTGTATTTTGATATCCAACTCTATTTAGTGAAATATTTCTTGCCTCCCTTTGGTTTTGTATTTCGCATGCATGCAAAGTTTATTTCAATCTCAAGGGCTTTGTCTATTTCCAAATGGATTGACTGAAAGGCGATGAATGTCTGAGTGACAACAGCTATTGAAGGGAAGACGATATTATAGGCAACCACGTGTACAGTACATTCGGGGAAGAAATCAAAAGATAATAGAATGAATAAATGGATTAGTAAAAGTAATAAAAATTTATTTTAAAGAATCAACTAATAGTATATCTTGGTGCAAAACAAATTTATTTAAAGATAAATTATGTTTACTTGAACGATTTATACTTATCTCTATAAGAACATTCTTAATTTCTTCATTTAAATCAGCACAGTACTCTAAATTATTACGTGTTTAACTTAAAATTTTATAAACGTTTACAAAATAAATGTTTTTAAAATATCTATCAGCTTTAATTTTCTTCAGATAATTTAAAATATTTTTTTAAATGGTAAATTACACATCCATGTATAGTTTCAATTTGCTATTCCCCAATTGAAACAAAATCAACACTAATAACGAATAGTAAGGTCACGTAATTTTTAAATAAAATCTAAAAGTAAAAAGTAATGGTTAATTAGAGCCTAACCATCATATTTACTTTAAAGCTTCCAGATTAAAAATCTGACTATAACATAGTTAACTAAATATTGGGAATGCCAGGGCTCCACCGTGGTTCGGATTCCACGTTAAACTGTAGGTCCTTCATTTCATCTCACAATCACCCTAGCGTAAGTGCGTATAACCCGAGCGGGTAGTAAGACGCGGTGCTAATAATAATAATAATAATAATAACTAAATATTTAATCTATGTCTGACATATAATCATATAACATTTTTAACCAAGATTGAACTTTAGTATAAGAAATTATAATCTTATTTTAAATAATTTTGAGTTTATGAAAGTATATATTCATTTGAAACCCTCTCTTGATTTTACGCACATTGTCTTAGTGCAGTGGTTTCCAAAGTGGGATTGCACAGGGAGACGCTAAGTTGCAAAGGGTTGCGGTAAGGGAGCGCTAAGAGACAAAATGGTGGTAGAGCAGCACTTAAGCTGGTTTATTCCGAGTGTGTTGTTTATTTATATTTGACTGACTAGCATAATACTTTCCTTGCTTCAAGTTTCTTCCTCCCTTTCCTAGGTTATGTTGCGCGTATACCCTCCATTCTCTAGGCCACGTCATGCGTTCTCACCCCCTCCCCGAGACTACGTCCAACGTTCTCCCACCAGTCTTGAGGTCACGTCACCAGCGCTATTCAGACCAGTTTATCACATTTTGAAAAAGTGTCGTGCTGTGTTCTTGTTTCTTTGTTGTCTCAATATTTTACTGGTAAGTCCTGAACAAAATAGTATTGAGTGTGATAATTATTTTCCTGTGTTTTCAATTATTCAACATGTTGATTATAAATAGAGATTAGAAGCTACAAACGTGTTATTTTTGTTGCAGCCTACTCAATATTAAAAATTTTAATGATGGTTATATGGAGATATAAAAGATTTAATATTAAATTCAGTACAAATGCCTAATCTAGAGCTCAAATTTTGTATTTAAATTTAACTTACAAAATGTGTACATACATAACATTGTAGCCAAATCATTTTTAAAAAGTATATAAAAAACAAAATTTAATGTTATGGCTGTAAATTTCTGAAAGAAGCAACAAAAAAAACCTTTTTTAAATGTAGGCATACAGTCAATTTCTTTTTGTAATATAAATGGCAGAAGCAGAAAAATCAAAAAAGAATTGTAAGCATTATAATTCGGAATATCTTAAGTATGGATTTATACTTGGATCAACAAACCAGCAGCTGCTAATGTGTCTTTTATCTTAAAAGGTATTTTCTAATGAGGCCTTCCAGACTCATTGAGCATTTAAACAATGCACATCCTGACAAGGGAGATAAGAACTTTACATTTTTTCAATAACTTCGTAAAAAGTTTCAAAACATTGTTAAACATGATTCACAATGGTTCGCAACAACAAACTGATGGTTTGTGTGCATCATACAACATTTAATTGTTGATTGTTAAGTCAGGAAAGCCCCACACAATTGGGGAAAAACTCATCCTTCCGGTGGTTAGTGAGGCTCTGAAAACTGTTGTGCACAAGTCACCACATGATATGATTAAGATGATTCCTCTCAGCAACAATTCGTTGCAAAGACGCTCTAATATAAATACATATTTGTCCTCTAACTATTTTTACACATCGAAAGGTAACGTCGAGATGAATAAAATTATGTATTTATTGGATGCTACTCCTAGGATCTAGGAGAAAATAATACAAAAAAATACCTTTAGCTCGGTTAACTTTGACAGAGATACGATGACTCTTGATACTCGAGATCACTGGGCATGCTCGAGAACGTTTTTCAGAATATTACAATGTTAATGATAATGACACTACCTTACCTATAACAATAGTGTGTTGTAAGTCTCTACAAGAGTTGAAAGAGCAATTAAAATTAAAATAAAACATAAACAATTGAAATAAAATGAATCATTAATATAAAATGTAATAATTTAGAATACAATAAAAGAAATATATATTAAAAAAAAATACAATTATTGAAACTTGTGTGGGTTATTATTATTATTATTTTACTTTTACCGCATACCAATCCTACCTATGGAATGCCGAGTAAAAATAATTCTAATCTGACAAAATAAAAATAAAATATATGGTATTATATATATTCTTAAACAAAATTAATCATTAAAATAACAATCTCCGAACGTGGTTAAATTTAGGAGCTTATAATATATAATACTAGAGTAAAAATATATATAAGGTAAACTTATCTTATATATAAAATTCTCGTGTCACAATGTTCGTTCCCGTACTCCTCCGAAACGGCTTTACCGATTCTCATGAAATTTTGTGAGCATATTGAGTAGGTCTGAGAATCGGCCAACATCTATTTTTCATACCCCTTAGGGATAAGGGTTGTCTACCCTTAACATTTTTCTATAATTTTTAGACATTTTTTTAAATATCTTTATATAATTCTTATACCAGTGTGTAACGGGCAGCGTGGGGTGGGAGGGGGTTGTGAAGCTTATATAATTACGATACCACAGTGG